>JARFOD010091925.1:0-17681 GCA_031763545.1 Mopalia muscosa | reverse complement strand
CCCCCCCCCCCGGTAGGTGAACAGTGGACTTTTCACGCACTGTCTTGCCTAACTTGTTATGTACAGGCAGTCAGCCATTGAACATATTGTCTTTAACATCACCTGACGTTTTATTTCTAGAATAAATGATAGTACATGTAAAGCCAATAATGATTGGGGTTTAAACCATGGTCTAAATCTTGTATCATTCAACCACCAATGGAATGGCTTAGAATTTCCCTCCCTGTGATGTGATTATTGTTACAATTTCAGCACAACAACAAAAAAACAAACAATTGCATTGAAGAACTTGAATTGTACATGCATTATATTAATGTTGACATGTAGTTAATTATTTAAAAATCTGTAAACATACATTTGATGGAAAACAAACATACAACAAAAACAAAAATCTTTAAGGGAACAGAGTAGCAGAGAATAATTGTGGACAGCAAACTTGGAAATGTTGACAGTATGATAAGAGTCCAGATGACTGAGTAATTTATTGATTGTAGTCAGATATAGTATAGAAGACATCCATAAGAAGTGTTTGTTTAGAGGCGATTATGTACACACTGACAATCCAGGGATTAAACAATGTCAACATTGTATGGGAAACCAGGTCCATTTAACTGTAGATATATTAAGAGCTAATCAGTGTAAGAGACTCCCCTTTGTGTGGAGCATCATTGAAGTTCAAACTCAGTCATAACAGAGTATTATGGAATAAAAGACCCTTGACAAAAGCTAGCTCAATCTACAAGCTACTTTATTAAATCATAAAGAAGGCAGCATTGATAACTGTTTGCTCGGTGAGTTAGTTGATAGACGATGTTGAGGCGGCTCTCTCCCTTACAGTCGCCTCATAATACTCTTTCATGCACAATTGGGTGGCTACACAAACCAGATAAAATCCACCATTTTGGAGAGTCTAAAGATTGCAAACAGAATTTAAGGTTCCATCATATGATTGTTTGCATCTAGATGTGCATGCAGCTCTTTATATTACAAAAATTATTAATTTATTTACCATGACTTTATACTTTATTTATTTATCTTATGCCTGACTAGCCGGATTTAATGTGGATGAGTGGTCATTTGTTAGCACAATAGTGGAACTATCCCAGAAAAACTGCCAACAACCTATAAAACTAACATCCTTCCGCTGGTTGCTGAAGTACTAACCACATACTGTCCACTGGAATCAAATTGGAAAGTAACGATTGAGTAATTGGTGTTTTCACTTATAGGACCATGGTGTGTTCCACTACAAGCACAACAATAAAATGTAAAGTGTTTTAGTAAATTTGGAAAGATAATGTTTCTCCAGTGCTAAGTAAAGACAGCATTGCTACTCTCCATACAAATGACCATTAGCTAGAGGGCAGAAGATAAGGAGGGTCTGAAGGCACTGAGCACACACCCTCTAGAAAGTACACTAAACTATTATGACAAAACAGTTCATTAAATTTGATGTTTGTTTGTTTGATTGGGGTTAACATCTTTCACAGGGGTTTTCCATTTTATGATTTCAGATTGCTTGCTGTCTTTCTTGCAGTGGAAAACTGCCAGAAAACCTTATGTCCATTGGATCGAAAGAGGGACTTGAACCTGTGAGCGTTACATTGAAGAACAATTGTTGGGGCTGATCACACACCAAGAGCAAAACCCTCAACAATTTACACAAAAAAACACTTCACCAAAGACAACTAATTCATAAAATTTAAAAATATCTGGTTTTAAAGCATGACTGATTTTATAACAAACCTTAAATCTAAATTCCAACATGCGCTATTTTTACACGCTGTTTGGGAGAAAGGTACAGCCTTCCGAAAATATATTGATTTAAAATTTTATGGACACCACAGTGAATACAAGAATAAAAAATTGTTTTTTAAGATATGAAGAAATTCTCTATAAATGTGAGATGTAAACATAAACTCTTAATGCTAGAGAAACAGAATCCCATCAATCATGGTCTACAGACATTGTAGATAGCTTTTTATTGGATAGGTGTCTCCAGTTTTCAACAGTAACGATCGTAACTGCTGGGGGCTATGTCAAAAAGCAGAAACGAAATCGATGAATGATATGTACAAGTCAGAAGCTATTCGCCCTCTTAAAGCTAGAATTGACGCCGGATCCTTTTACACTGGGATTAACCCGTCACAAGGCCAAATCTCCATTGTCACTTCCAGATGTCGAATTCTCAGCTAACCTTACAAACCGTCACATTGCAACACTGATCTTTTTCTCATTCCTGCTAAGACTTGAGGCGACAAAGAGGTGAACCCTGAACTAAGGTCATGCCCGTGGTATCTTATCGTCACATGGCTTCTCGGCTAATAAGAAACTAAATACTTTTACAAATAAGTCCTATTAATTAACTTTAACAAATACATGCGACTTCACAAAATCCCGGAAATACCCCAATATTTCATTTTCAATTTTTCTTGCTATCATGCTGGATTCCAATCCCAACTGATTAATTTCTTAATTAAAAAAATTTAATTTAAAATTCCATATTTCACTGATATAGAAATACAGAACCCTTATTCAAACATGTTGAATGCACCAGATGAATCTTACCAAAGGTATCATAAAAAATTGGTTGATGTCAAAACAGAGTAGATGACTCGATCCAATTCAACATTACACAAACAGATAACAATAGGGTAATGCAACAAAAATAGCAATTAAATCATTTTTGACACTAAAATAAACAAAATTTAAAACGGTTCCCAATGCTCACAAAGGGTCATTAATTTTTGCGAATAGTTTCAGCTTAGTGAATCATTAAAAAATATCACCAAAAATAATAATGGTTTTCCAGGATTTTTTCTTGCAAATAATATCTGTTTTCAGTATTAAAAATTAATTTCCTATCATAGACTTAGATAAATTTCTAGGACTTACCACAGCAGTGATATCAAATTTCAATGAATGGGTGACATTTGATAACACATGAAGGCATGATTCTGTGTATGTATGATGGTGGATGCCCTATAGTATACCAAATATAGGCTTTTAATTTTTTCAAGAATGTTCAAGTGGCTGGTCTGCGCATGCATGGACATTGCATATGCAGGCCTATGGTGTTTGGGAGAACAGTCAGAATGGGGTCTCCCCATTGTTATGCAAACTCAATTTAGCAGGAATGATTTATAGTTTTCCCAAATTGTTTGCAGTCTTTGTCTAAATTTAGATTTTCTTACTGATTTTGACAAATTTTGTCATCTGATAATCAATGGAGATTTGTATTTTAAAGCAATTTTGCTTTATTTTTCACAAAGGCACATTTATGTATTTAAAAACAGCAACCCAGGGGAAAATTCAAATGTTAGGGTATATAACAAAATTTAAGAGGACTTATTTTAAGATTATGACAGAAAAGATTACAGCACAGGCCTGATATGGTATAAATCTGTTATATTGAGAGATGTAAAACTTCCATTAACACTTTCACATAAGTTTAGCAAGAATGCAAAATCCCTTCATGGTCAGTTCAAAGTTGACTGGCAACAAACAGTTGTTATAATTGTAACCTAATATATATGTTTAGCGAATTTGAGGAAAAAATTTGCATTTCTGGGATAAAATTTTTGTAGACAATGTTCCAGGTGTTCTGGTTAAAGTGTATTCTGACCAAAAAGTCATTTGATCGGCTGGCAACCTGTTTGTCTGGCTTTAGAAAGCTACCCGCCATCGATCTGTGAAATGGCGGGAATATCCCCAGCCGACAGCCAAACATGTTTGCGCATACTTCCACTGGCTTTCCTTTCTGATTTGTTCTTTAGCGTAGAATCATATTCGCTGGCCTGATCAATAGAATAGGCAAGGAAACTGTTCACTTCTGATAGCTCCCATATTACACGGGTTCATCCAGACAAAATGGACGGTTTGGAAAATAGCCCCAACTAAGACATTGACAAAACTGTGCGATATGCTGAAACTAAGCTTGTAAAGAAATTTCAATAGTGGCAGGAAATTGTATTAACTCAGGACGTAGACTTCAGGGAAATGCCGCGACCAGCCTCACTCTGGTAATCAATAGAGCTGTCGATGGAGTGTAAAAGGTCTAACAATAGACAGCATTCTACTCTCTTTTTGCTCCCTCTATGCAACTAACCATCACAGAAAACATGATAGTAGTTAAAAAAACACTAAAGCAGAGTGTCCGTAAATACTAAAAACGGTGACCGACACAACAGAAAATTAGCTTTCAGACAGTATACAAATACTCCACCGAACTCTAATTTCTGGTTTAATTCTAATCTGATATTTTGCTAACAGTTGAAGCAGTTTTTACTAGAAATATCTAGTAACCACTGAAAAACAAAATTGCCTCTCAGACAAAATCCAAACACTTTGAGATGAACAGAAATACTCTGAAAAGATGTAAGGGATATTTGTAATTGATTTTTCTTTGTATAACTATATGTTCAGCAGACAGTTATTGTTAATAATGTCTAGGATTTATAAATTTATCGCTCTTTTCACATGATCAAGATTTTATATTCCCACTTACTTGACAATTTTCAGACAGTTATAGATTTTCTAAATATTTTCACAAACTAGACGAAATTTAACGAAAAGGCATTTGGATGTACAGTTTAGTTAATCGTGCCACAGACAAAATCAATACACATTTAGAATAGCAGGAATGTCCTCTTCAGAGATAAGGTTAGTATAGCCGACCGACAAGATACAACACCATTACAAAACACATTAGACTGTATATAAGATAAAGTTGATGAATTTATATTTGTTTGTTTGTTTGATTGGGGTTTAACGTCGTACTCAAGGGCATTTCACTTATATGATGACGGACACAAATACAGAACATCATAAACAAACCTGCTTCCCGTTACCCTTTAGCTCTGCAAACACCAGGGTAACAGAAAGTAACCTCTTTTCTCGCCTCTTACGATCGACCAAGGAAGCCGAGGGAGTATTCTGCAGGGCCATGGCCCACCCACTCCCTCACGGGGCTACACTGGATAGAATATATGCATGTTTGACCCTTCACCGTGTACATAACTGTCTATATAGCTTCATACAAGCAGTGCACATTACCTTTTGCCTTTGTGAAGTACCTGTACTAATCACTCTACCAGTTATATCATCATGCTTTATCCTTAACTAACTTCCCCTGAGTACAAAAACTACATTTCTAAGAAGTGTTCTATTCTCTATTATTCCGGTACAAATCAGAGTTTTGCTTGTTTTGTCAATAGTGCCAGCCCAATGGGTGCAGGAAATCACCCCCAAGACAGTATAATCACAGGTTGCAATACAAAGATGTTACAATACATAAACAGATCTGTTTTGTGTTGCTCCATATTGCCCCACCCACACAAGCCTCACACACCCTCCTCCAACCATTTGCTAAAATAATGGACGACAAAAAGGCATTGAGGACATACATTTTAGTTCTCTTGGCCCTTAAGGACACTCTCCTAAATAGCCCAAGCTAATACAAAGAAAGGTGACCTTACCATTTAGTCCCCTAGGAATACTTGCAAGAAGTGTTTGGTTAACAGCTCAAATATAAGAATTATATAAATCAGTCAAACAGTTACCAGCAGGTCAGTGAAAGTTGATGTTACAAGAAGTGTTTGGTTAACAGCTGTTCAGTCAAATATAAGAATGATATAAATCAGTCAAACAGTTACCAGCAGGTAAGTGAAAAACGTTAAAATAAGTGTTTGGTTAACAACGGTTCAGTCAGATATATAATTATATTACATCAATAAAATATTAGCAAACTACACGTGGGCAACCAGCAGGTAACAGAAAGTTGACCAGCATTTTACACTGTAAGAAATGTTGGGTAACAGCTGTTCAGTCGGATATAGAATTATTTCAATCACTCAAATACTAACTCCCAGGTAACCGAGTACGGATAACTAAGTACATGTACTACAGCAAATATATGGCAGCATATACCTTTAGAAGACCATAGTGTAACCACATGCACCTTATAGTGTGGACTCTATCACATTATATTCTAAATACCATTTGTGATGTGAATAATCATAAAGTTAACATGCAAACTTTTTTAAAAATCAAACAATCAGGAAAAAGGCAGCAGTATAATATTAAATAATTGTACTGTTAACACTTAAACAGTTGAAATAAACTGTATTAAAAGCTGACAATCCCAACGAATGAGATTCAGAAAGATACCACTCATATAACGACTGATAGTCCACTTCTATTGTTGGTATAAGTATCCTATGGCTTATGTTTATCTTTGTAACCCCCAACATTAAATAAAGTTTGATTTGATTTGATGATCTGATTTGATTTGATTCTTACCCTGCCTTACTTAATGAATAGGTGGAAAATCAGAAAAAATCCTTATTTATGGAAACACTTCACATCTTAGTTGTGCTAGTGTCAATTATTGTTGGAATACAACATTGTCATATAAGTGAAATACCCTTAAGCACAGCATAAAACACCAACCAATCTATCAATTATATACTGAAGATCCATTAAGGGACTTGACTACAGATATATTGTCTAGCCCACCCAGCCATATTGTCTAGCCCACCCAGCCATATTGTCAAGCCCACTCAGCCCTAAAGACTAGCCGACCTAGCAATATAGTCTATCTAGCCCACCCAACCATATAGTCTAGCCCATCCAGCTATATTGTCTAGCCCACCAAGCCATATTGTCTAGCCCACCCAACCATATAGCCTAGTCCACTCAGAGCAATAATCTGGTCACCCGACCCAATATTCTGACCCAGCCATCCAATTAGTCTAGCCCACCTAGCCATATAGTCTAGCCCACTCAGCCATATTGTCTAGCCCACCCAGTCATATACAAATGTAGTCTAGCCCACCCAGCCATATATTCTAGCCCACCCAGCCATATTGTGTAGCCCACCCAGCAATATTGTCTAGCCCACCCAACAATATAGTCTAGCCCACCCAACAATATAGTCTAGCCCCCCCCCCCATATAGTCTAGCCCACCCAGATATATTGTCGAGCCCACCCAGCCATATTGTCTAGCCCACCCAGCCCTATAGTCTAGCCCACCTAGCCTTATAGTCTAGCCCAGCCTGCCAAATAGTTTAGCCCACCTAGCCTTATATTCTAGCCCACCCAGCCAATTAGTCTAGCCCACCCAGCCCTAAAGACTAGTCCATCCAGCCATAAAGACTATCCCACCCAGCCCTTTCGTCTAGCCCAACAGCCATATTGTCTAGCCCACCAAGCCATATAGTCTAGACCACCCAGCAATATCGTCTAGCCCACCCGGCCATATTGTCTAGCCCACCAAGCCATATTGTCTAGCCCACCCAACCATATAGTCTAGCCCACCCAGCCATATTGTCTAGCCCACCCAACCATATAGTATAGCCCACCCAGTAGTATAGTCTAGCCCACCCAGTCTTATAGTCTAGTTCACCCAGCCTTATAGTCTAGCCCACCGAGCCATAGAGCCTAGGCCACCCAGCCATATAGTCTAGCCCACCAAGCAATATAGTCTAGCCCACCCAGCCATATTGTCTAGCCCACCCAGTCATAGTCTTTACTCATTTCAATTTGTATCAATATGTGGATTAAGAACTAAATGTGGAATTTCCTCCCTAAGATTTTAATATCCAGTATATGTGTACAAGTATTGATTAATTTTCCATTCCCTATTTGATTGAAGCATATTGCCAAAATATTGAATTCAAATACAATAGACCGGTGTTAAATGTGATAAAGCAAAGTAAGAGATGCCCTTTTCCTGGCTGTGTCAACTATAAACAACAAAAGAACAAGAAAAAACTGAATTCCACTAGAATAAGAAACATGGTCAGCCATAATACATAAAGCAGAATTCATAACACAAGCTTGAAAGATGAAAATACCCTCTGGGTTGTTTAAACTTGGTTTCCGTCTCACTGGGGGTTTAGGACGCTCGCCTGCAGAGGGCGAGTAGGCGACGGTGTGAGAACGATTAACAATAACGCCTGCGTCCCCTCTTCCATCTACTTTCCGTCCTGAAGGAAATAGCGTACAACACATACACACATGTATTAGAAAATGCTGTTAGTGCAATAATTCTCTTAAAATCTGTATAAGAAATTACTTGACAATTCTAAAGTCTGCTAGGGTACATACATAACTCCTGAAAAGAAATATATGTGTATAGTGGACACAAATCCAAATCGGATGCATTAATCACAATCAAAGGGATTACAATCACAGATGTATTTTCTCAGTTAAGTTTCCCAATAGGTCTTCAGTAGCTATTAGAAAAATGATTTATTAGATTTGCATATTTATATTTATAAACAAAATAATCACACTGGCACAGTAACTTAATTTATCAACATACATGTAACTGTGTGCCAGTGTGACTATGTTTGATAAAGTAGTCACACTGGCACAGGTATATCAATCTTTTATTTAATTTATCAACATACCTGTGCCAGTGTGATTATTGTTTGTTTGTTTGTTTGTTTGATTGATTGGGGTTTAAGGCTGTACTCAAGGGTATTCACTTATATGACGACGTGCCAGCCCAATGGGTGAAGGAAACCACCCTCAACACCACTGGCAACAAAGACAGGAAGGGACAAATACAGGACGACAACAACAGGCTGCAATACACACACCACAAACAGATCCGCTTTCTGTTCCCCTTTAGCTCTGAGAGCACTAGGGCAACATGAAGATCCCTCCAACCGCCCACGCCAGGGTAATTAAGTTTAATAAAGCAGTCACACTGACACAGGTTTATCAATCTATAATTTAATTACCAACATCCCTGTGCAAGTGTTCGGGGTTTTTTTTGTAGAAATATACAGGAATTTCTCAAACTTATACATATTTATACATTTTACAAATTTATACAGCCTATAAACACATGAAAAGTCTCCTATACATCATTTCCTCGCCAGGCAATGATACATGACCAAGGCCTGTGTTGAAATTTTTTCAAGACATAACGTCAAAATAAGTCCTCTAAAATTTTGGGAGATCACCTAATAATAACATTTCCCACTGCTTTGCTGATTTTTTAAAAACATAAATGTGTATTAATGAAAAATAAACAAAATTGCTTTATAACGCAAACTTCATTAATGATCCGAATGATAAATGTGTCAAAATCAGTAGCAAAATGCACATTGAGATGAGCACTCCAAACAATTTGGGAAACCTATAAATAGGTACTCCTAAAATAAGTTTATAGAACCATGGGATGACCCTGTTCTGTCTGTTCTCCTAACAGCACAGGCCTGAATGTACAAAATTGTGTTACCTAGAGTTATGCCCCTTGATTCTTTAACATGTCAACATTTATATTGAGTTTTGACATCTAGAGTTATGCCCCTTCAAAAGGACACTTGCTCTAACCAGAAATGGTATTGCATATTTCAGCTGTAAGAAATTTACATTTATTATTAACATAAGAGTTACACTGGGTGAATTTGGTGACCCTGTTCAATTGAAACACCCATTTTTTAAACAAAGAATTTAATTTTTTTTCACAATAACTTTTGCACAAAGTGATCAATAAAAGGTTCCCAGTCCGCTTGAAAACTCAGCCAGGTATATATGCTGACAGCCAAAGTGACTAGATAAGCAAGTGGTCTGATTTACATTGGCATCAAGACATGGAAACACATTTGTCAAGAGGAAGAAGAAAAATGTGTTTTGTGTGTAGGACACATTTGCTGTAATTTGGAGGTTATGATGTTAAGACAACAGTTACATTGATTGACATATATATTTTTTTTATAACCAATGACTCTGCATCATTACATAGACAGGGATTAAAAGATTTGTTTGTTTGCTTGGGGTTTAACGATGTTCATGCTAATTAATGTAGATCTATGACAACCAAGAGGAAGTCACATGGTTTAGCTGACTGAGTTTTAAACTGCAGGGTGATGTTTTGTTTTGCACATTATCCATGTATGTAAATCCACCAATTAGCATCAGGCCACTAGAATTACTTCCTGTTTCTAGATATTGCTTTATTGAGGATACAGGAGTATAATTTATCATGCTCTGGCCTAATACTAAATACTAAATGTTGTTTTGTTTTGTTTTCACGTGGAATGTAATAAATGTATAAGAATGAATGAAAGAGTTATCAACGTTTCACAAAACAGAAAATAATCATTTTCAAAGTTTAATAAATTTAGTTTTATCAAATGACGCTATAGAACTTCCAGTATTTAAATAGAACATAATCTGGTTGTCATTACAAAGTAGATTGCTATGACACAAAAGAAGGCAGCAGTTTAACAGCTAAGAATTGTTTACGGAGGGGGTTGATAGGACCCCAAAACCAATCTTCAGTAAAGATTTTGCTCCTCTTTTTTTTCAGTCATCTGGTAAATAATTTTGGTTGAAAAACGATTGTGGAGGGTGATGGAGAGCATCAACACCCCTTAGTTTCATGTAGCAAGGTGGCTAGTGTTGATATGGAGAAATGAAAAAATTACTAGTATTCACAAATGAATATCTTTTTTAGAGATAATTAGGTACATGTACAATTTAATTGATAAATTTGTCAACATTTACCGACATGTTCCTTTAGAAAACATTCCCGCTGCCCCTCTCCATTGAGTAATAATGGAAACCTGTCTAAGCAGAATGCGCAAAAAGACCAAAATATAACTGACGAAAATTACTCATTACAAAATTTGTTTTTTACACAACTTTCCTTTAATTTTTTACTTTTATAAGCAAAAAGTAACTAGAAATTAGCTTACAAATATAACACAAGTGCTTTCAGTTCAATAATCACTTCTCCATATACTTATGTCTTACCTCCAACTAGTGGAGAACTTCTGTCATTTGTTTCAGCTTTCTTTAACTTTGCACCTTTGAAGTTATTAATCTGTCCTAGAAGGGCACCCCTGTCTGCAGGAGCCGAACTTTTGCCACCTCCAAATGCCTTCGATGGTGGTAGCGACGGAGCAGAAGGGGGTGGAGGGGCTGGTGGTGGGGGTGGCATCCTTCACACGCCTCCTGGCAGAGTCACTCTTATCTCTGAAAATACAAAACATAGACATTAGCTCATCAGGAGTGACTATTTCCTCTTGTTTTAGGATTTGGTTATTTAAAGTTTATAATACATGTACATGTATTTAAAAGCATTTAAGCCATTTATCATCAGTGACAGGATTGTATGTCAGTACGATGCCACAACCCTGAAGTTCAATCATGGAATATTCTATATTTCAGTTACAGAACAGCCTAATGTAAGAAAATAATTAATATTCAGCCAGTAATTAACATTTTACAAACTGGAAGAGAATATGTTGGTGCAACTGACCCAAAATAACAACGTCATTTTATATGATATAGCTCAGTTTTATCCATCAAATCCGAGTCAATTTCTTCTCCAGAATTATTTCCATACAGTAGTGTGTAGGCCTAGATTTGAATGTATTATACACTCAATATGCATGCCTAGTCGCATGGAACATTTTAATAGACAACAGAGATGCACTGTGCGAGCATCTCCGTATCAATGGTTAACAGGGACAACAGAAATAATTCTAAATTCAACCTAGTAAACTTCATTTGTCTTCTGTGTTTTTTCTCTTGAATTCCGCCCCGTGAGGAAGTGGGTGGGTCATGGCCCTGCAGAATACTCTCTCGGCTTCCTCGGTCAATCGTAAGAGGCAAGAAAAGAGGTTGCTTTCCGTTGCCCTGGTGTTCCCAGAGCTAAAGGGTATAAACGGGAAGCAGATTTGATTGTGATGTTCTTTATTTGTGTCCGTCGTCAAATAAGTGAAATGCCCTTACGTACGACGTTAAACACCAATCAAACAAACAAACAAAACAAACCCTTGCATATTGTCCCTTCCAAATACGCCGGTTGGTATTTTCAAGTATTTACCAAAACAATTAATGTTGTGGTAGCGAGTACTATTGTGAATATTCATTGAATAGTACTCAATGATATAGATACACAAATGATATGGCAGAGAACGTCCACCATAGGTGAGCTACCAAGACAGTGTCTAAATTGGCTCTTGCGTGAACAAAAAAGCTGTCCACAAATTTTGAACACTTTATTTGAAAAATGACGTTTTCAGACTATACATTTGAGCATTTATTTGATTTGATTTTATTTTATTTTTTTCTTCCCGTAAAGGTGAGGTAGTGTGAAAAGTTGACAAATCCGCACAAATATAGCTTTGATGGTATACGACGCTAGACCACAAAACAAACTAATGATTTTATACTAGACTTTAATAAATGTGACTTTCTGTATTGTAGATTGCTCTAGATGACTGAATGGCACATGATGAATGGTGATATCAATGGAAATAAGACCTTCCTCAGCGAGTCTGATATAAATGATGCAGTGGGATCCCATCGCAAAGTGAAACGAGTTGTTCCCGACAGTGAGAAAGATGAGCGTTATTGGGAGAAACGAAAGAGGAACAATATAGCCGCCAAGAGATCTCGCGAGAACAAGAGAGTGGTGGAAATCAGCATCCGACACAAAATGGCTATTTTAGAAGAGGAAAACAACTTGCTGAAGAAAGAAATTTCAGCGATAAAAACTAAATTCGGAATTTCCCCTGATAACATATTCTTGACAGATGAAGACCGGGAGAAATGCCGTGTCAAGTATATCGCCTGTGATAAGATGTCCAGGGAGAGTTCGCACTGCGTGGATAGTCATCAGTCTCGGGAAGAAGAATGCTCCTCCCCAGGGTCATCAGTTAGTGCCTGCACCTCACCACGAACTATTACAAAATCAGAGTTCATAGAAGGTTATCCCAGCGAGGAAACATTCGAAAGATCTTCACCGGAGAGCGCCTTGCATTTCCATAAGAAGAAAACCCCAAATGGCAAACTTCAACAGCGAATTCCAGGAGCATTTCCTTTCCCCCAGACTTTGTTCTACGGTAGTTCCTATGGCGCTCAGCTCATGTGGGCCTCTGCTCGATGCCCAGGGCCTGTTGGTGGAATGCAGCAAATATATCAGGAATACGCACTCAACAACGGAACGGTCTCACCACCTAACAATAACCCCCACAACAACAGCAACAACAACATGGTGATGCCCCACAGTCAGTTTCCGCAATATACACCAACACAAATTACCCCAAACACGAGACCTCAGGATTATTTCCTTTACCGATCGACTGCTCCACTGTATGCATCTCAGTACGACGAGATGGGTGAGCCGACCGATTTATCTGCTTCTCGGGAAAAATACCAAGAGCGCAGTCGTCATGTAAAAAGTGAAGATTCCTCTGAAGTCCGGAACACCTATCAACAGGAGATGCATTCCCGGGAGGAACATCCACAAGCCCAGGTGAACACTCCGAAACGACATTACTCAAATGATTACTCCAACAATAAACAAGAAAATACTGGTATTGCTGTTCATGATATGCGGGCTGCACTCACGGGACATAACACACCTGACATTTCCCACAACTACCCTACAACAAACTCATGGGCGGAACAGCGGAGCTCCACAGATGCGGACCATGCCGGTGGCTATAATCCTCAACAGAGACAGGATGATGGCTACTACGACCAAGGGAGTGGTTATCAGGAAACATCAGCTAGGATTGATGCCCCTTACAACCCACAACAAGTCCAGCTTACCGGTGACAACGAACAGCTACGTAAGGAAAATGAAGATCTTAAAGTGGGCCTGCGTCAGCTCTTCTCACAAGTCTTCAAGATGAAAGATATAGTGCTACCAAACTAATTTAAACAATGTTTGTTATATGATTGAATCTAGTCCCACAACAGCTGGTTGTTCAGTCTGACACTCGATAACCGATACGTCATTCATTGTTCATTATGTCCATAAAAGAGAAGTGAACTTTTTGTTCAGTTCTTGGTTTCACGCTTGTCTTTGTTTTGTTTTGTTTTTTCTCTTTGTTACATTTCAAACAGAATAATACCGTGTAAAAAGAAAGGAATCCGTCTTTAGTCTGACGAGACTCTCTCCTGGCGGTTTGTTGGAGGGAGCTTCCTGTTGTTCTGCTGTTTTCTGAGCTAAAGTGGAGCAGGCTGCCGATGTGTTTGTGGTGTCTTTGTATTGTCCTATGAGTGTTCTGCATTTGTCCTGTGATGTCTTTGTATTGTCTTATGGTTCACAGTTTAAATAATATCCAAATCCAGTCGTTGTTCTATTCCTGGAGTTCCATTCGGAATGATGAAGTACTATTTAAATTTTCAACGCAGACGGGCTGTATACGCAAGGCATGAAGATAGGACGACGAAGTTTGAATGTGAGGTCGCGTTTTTCAGATTATCGATAACTATAATTATTCCCATTGCTCGAAAAGAAAATTCGTCACCTCCATTATTTACCATGATATTTCTGCAGAGGCGATATATTGTTTGAAAAGTGGTATATACATGTGGTTGGAATAAGTGTTTCTCATATTTCATTTTGATCTTGCCCGCAGGCTAAGGGCAGTTTGTTTTGAGTGTAAGAATGCTGCATTTATTTAGGATTGGAGGAAAATGTACTTACCAACTTTAACAAAAGACGTCTGTGCTAGTCAATTATTATTGGAATACACCGCTGTCATAAAATCTCGTTTAAAAGACAGTACTAAAGTTTTGACCTATTTAACAATTTGTGACTTAGGTATGCAACACTATTTGTCTGTTGTTACCATTAGGCACTTCAGAGTAGCTATAACCAGATACGTTTATCATCTCCTAGATTCTCTAGGAAGTAGGCAGGTTGAATAAGCCACGAAAAATGGAGCTTGCAAGCGGAATATATCGGCGTTGTCGATGTTTAGACAATGAGTATCACTTTATGTTAATATGCCCTGCATATGCGTAACTACACTCACTATGCATACCTAATTATTATTTCTTTCCACCAAACAAACACAAGTTTATTAACCTATTAAAAAAAGGAAAAGATAATGTTATTAGAAACGTATCAATGTTCGTAATGAAAGGGTTTCATATAAGAGATCAGTTTTATTTGTGATAACTGTACCTTCTCCCCAGCACTCGATTTCAATAATTATTATATTATGTCGTACGTACCCTATCCGCCACTTCTACTTCCATATCTGTATTTTCATTGTATAATTGTTCATGCCCGGATGGCATTTATCAATAAAGATATACATAAAAGTACAATACCCTTTAGTCCGGCATTAAACACCATTTAAACAGTCCCCTTGATCTCTGTATGACAGCCGAAAAGCAGTAACCGGTGAAAGGTTTGATACCGTGTCTTCAGGCATCTCACTCTTTCTTCTGGAAGATGATGGCGAAGCAGTTCTCAATTTCAATTTAATTTTATTTTTCTGAATCCACCCTAATTTAAACAATATTCATTTCCAGAAAATAAGGGGACAGAACTCTATCAAGAATGTCGTTTTTAAATGCCGTTTAACGGTCGTAGATATCCAGTTCCTACTGACATTAGTTTTGATATTATGGACATACGATTATTGTATAATAACCCCAATAAACAAAACCAAAACAGACGTCTGAAATGTGGATAAATTTAGCTTTGTATTGTTTATTCTTGCAGCTTTGTGCGAGACATCATTAGCACAATGGATAGCGCTAATTCCTCCGTCTAAGGAATTGGCCCTATAAATTCTGCTAGGCGGCATTAGCTAGGCTTACTTGCTAGAGGTGGCAGACACCTACGACATTACCCAGAATTACTCGAATAACATCCATTTTGTTATCAACTCCTAAACACAAATCGCGTTGTGCAGAAAATTCACAATTCCAATTTGTTTTAGTTTCAAAACTTCCTATGATCAGCTAATTTTTCGTATACATCAAATGTAGGCCGACGTGTGATAAAGTGCACACATTATGGAAACACTTTACATCATGGTTGTGGTAGTGTCGATAATTGTTGGTATAAACTGCCGTCATATAAGTGCAATGCCATTAAGCACGGCGTTAAACTCGAGTCAATCCATCAATCCTATGCCAACGGATATCACGATCCAGTGAGGATAACCAAGAAACGGGGATCTCTCTAGGGTAAGCTGATTGCGAGGATTTGGCGCCAGGAATCCTCCTCGATACACGGGTGACTAGTTTGTTTGGTATACGGTGCAACTGAATCTAATACGAAAGAATATACCTCAACAAACTACCTCAAGCCTTCTTATCAGTCTTGGCTGTCCTAAAATATGCCACACAGTCATATTCACTTTACTACCCACTAAGGGCAAATAACTTTTCCAAAACATGAAAATCACACTTTGTCGACCACTTTACAGTTGGGCTTTCAAACCATATTGAAACCTGACTCGCAGACAAAAGCCACAAACTCTGTCAAACCATCTTTTTCTGGTTAGGCTTAAGAACAGTTTCGCTATTCAAACAGTTAAAGTCCTGGTACTTGTCGACATATTGGTATGCGCAATTTGGTGAAGAGCCATTCTGAGTGTGGTCAGATGTGAATAAAGCTAACTAATGACGTTCAACAAATAGATATATTTATGAACATAATAAAATTTGAAAACATAGTCGTGATGCTAGCTAACATTTAGTTGAACGCGGAGTACCAGCCATGTTGTTGTTCGTCATATCATTTTAGTGGAATTGAATCCCATCCAGTATTATAGCGAAAACCTTTAATTAAAATATGAATTTAATCCATATTTGTATTTTAACATTTTTTATTCAGATTACACACAGAACTTGATGTTTGCAAAATATCCATAGTGGCTATATTTTCAAGAGATATTCGTTGGAATGAAACGACATCCTTTCATTGCAAGAGGTGGAAGCTGTATTGCAATTCGACGCTATTTTTCGAGTTAGAAATTTAATTGCTTATTCATTCTCAAGTCTTGTGATCACAACATACACAAGTGTGAATATTGTAAAATAGTATTGTATTTTAACATCACGTCAAGGAACTTTGTGAAATCCGAACCCATTCGTCATGTTATCAGGAGGAAGATACAGTACAGTTCAAGTTAATCGATGGATTCGTTCCCAAGACATCATGTTCCAAGAAATGTGAATGTTTTTACCTTAAAACTTCCATCCACCCTACCCTCTTGTTTGGCGATTGCATTAAGTTGCCTATCCTCCGTCCAAGCCTTTCAAAAGTTACTCTTATCGTCTTTCGATATTGTAAAGTAACACTTTAAGGTGTGCAATTATACTTAAATGACACCATTTCATGGCAAGAGGTGGATTGAACGATTAAGCAATAACTGTCATAAAGTTTTACAGAATTTGGTTAAATGCAATCTCCCTCCCACTTGTCTTAATGGGACAAATGCTACATAACAACTTGAAATTAATCCGTGAATCTGTGTTGAAGAACAGGTATTTTAACAATAAATTTACTCCTTTTCTAGGATCTAGTGTTGTTTAACAAATTGGCTATCCAGTAATCAGCTGTCTTTTCTTCATCCAGTGATGTGAATCTTATTACAGTTAAGACAGAAGATATCTCAGCTATCCAGCAATCAGCTGTCTTTTCTTCACCCAGTGATGTGAATCGAATAACAGTTAAGACAGAAGATATCTCAGCTATCCAGCAATCAGCTGTCTTTTCTTCACCCAGTGATGTGAATCGAATAACAGTTAAGACAGAAGATATCTCAGCTATCCAGCAATCAGCTGTCTTTTCTTCACCCAGTGATGTGAATCGAATAACAGTTAAGACAGAAGATATCTCAGCTATCCAGCAATCAGCTGTCTTTTCTTCACCCAGTGATGTGAATCGAATAAC
>JARFOD010091914.1:0-17683 GCA_031763545.1 Mopalia muscosa | reverse complement strand
AGCTTATATCATTTATATAATTGAATGCATTCTAATGTCATATTTTCTATTAAAGCTATGGCCATTGCAGACTAGAGCCAACACGCTGTTGCATTTTAATGAAAGAAATACTTGGGGAGTTTAATACACCAGTGCACTAACTGAATTAAAATAAGATAGATGAAACCTTAAACAATAGATCTTTCGTAAGAATAAAAAATAAAAACGCATCGATAAAACCAACAATTCATAAAAGTAAAGGTTTGAGAATTATGTGTTATCTGACATAGACTAACTTAGGCCTACATTGTGTGAATATCCCCTCGATTAACCAAACAAGCAAACTGGTGACTGGCTGCTTCATACTTGACTATAAAAGGATATAAGTTAACATCTTTTCGATAGGGGTTTTGTAGATTTGTAATTTAGTATTAATCATCACCATCTGTCTCTGTAGCCCTTTGCGTCTACCTTCATTTTTCAGATGTTGTTGTTGGTGTTGTTTTTTGTCTATCGCTGTTAAAATATAACCCAAGTGCAACAAATAGAGAAAATGTTTAACTGTTGGCAAAAACCTGTATGGAATAAAACTCAATTGATTCTTGGATAATTTTATGAATGCATATTTGACTTAACGACAAAATAGAAGATGGAAGGAAGTTTTTAGCAAATTGTCAAAGAATTATTGAACACTTCACATGCTTCAATTATTCACCCAAGCCACATCAGAACCACAAATACATTTTAACCTTTGTTTGACGAGAAAAAAAATCCAGAGAAAATTAATTGTTATCGCTATAATTATAACTATATTCTATAGATTTATTTCTCTTTAAATAAAAACATGTTACATACTATTTTTTTCGACTGTCTTGAACAATTTTTTTCAACTGCGTATTTACCCATGCCACGTTCGTTTAATATATTCGTTTCGACGCGAGAGTCTAAAGCAATTAAAACTGATCTTTGTGTATTTAAATGTCACATGATTTAACTCAAATATTTAATGTTTATCTTTAAAGAAACAGAACGGTAGTCGGACATTGATGTAAACCCAACACGGATTTGCTCTACTTATTGATTTGAGATTTCAATTAAGCGAAACGACACAATAAATTTTAAATGGAGTGGGTGTTAGTTTCTAGTCGCTTAATGTGTTATTTATTCTGGTTAGTTATAAAATAAAAAATTAACTACAACATGTTCATGAATGAAAGTCTAAATTAATAACAAAGCCTGTCTGTGTTTTTATTTACGTTTCATCATGTTTCTGTTGTTTTTCTGTGTTCCTTTTTTCCTCCTTCCACGTCTTCATTATTTTTTCTATGTTTTTTTCCTATTTTTATATATAATGTGGATGTAACGCTATCAGTTCTAGATGAATTGTTTTTTAAGGAGAGCTCACGTCTATGCGTCAATGCAGCTACCGTTTTAACTGGGGCTTGTTATACAGCTCGTTAAAGCCATCCAGTCACGTGTGCGCTCATTCCGGGTTTATATAAACTTCGTTCTCGGCTCGGCTATAAATTGAAGCGGTCTACTGCACAGCTTCAGCAGAAGTCCTGTTCGCCGCGTAAGACAACAGATCTGAATATTGATCAGTTCGTCCTATAACCAGCTAAGAAAAGAAAAAAACTCAACAAGAACAATGAATTCTTTCGTTACGTGGATTATTTTGGCCTCGACGTTTCAAGTCGTACAAATGCAAGGTAAGTTTAATTTATTTACACAGTTATCAAATTGTGAACCTTTTGTAGGCCTATATGCGTTAATAATGACGCAACTACCTGCGGTCGTGGGATAACATGGATTGTCCTCAGTGAATTGAGGTGAAGCAAATAATGAACTCAGTTTTATCAAATTAGCGTTATAATAATTTCAAACTTAAACAGGACCATTCCATTTTCAAGTCTTGTATTCTGTCTATCAAAGCTCTTTAATCCGCAATAACTTTCTTGAAGACGACTTTTGCCATGTCCATATTATACCAAGTTAACTTAATATCCAGAAGTATTAGCCTAATGTAACTGTTTGTTTTGCGTTAATTTAAATTAAGCAGGGGATAAAATTTACTCCATTGTTGCAGTATCATAAGGTGCAAAAAACTAAATCCCGAGTTAATCAAACCGCTTTGGCCTCCGACAGTATACTGTCATTTACCCAATTTGGTTATGGAATGTGTCAAAGTCGTGTAAAAGTCAAATGTTGATCCTTGAAATATTGTAACAACTCCAAAGAAACACAGGGAATTCTGTATTAAATAAAACGTTCTGATTTTTTGCCAAGCTCTTTTGTATACGCCAAAATATTCCTTTTGACTTAACGCTGTGGTTTGTTTATAAAAACATACTCATTTTGAGCCAGGCCTTCTTGTATACACGAAATATTCTTTTTGACTTAAAGCTGTGGTTTGTTTATAAAACGCTCTCATTTTTAGCCAAGCTCTTTTGTATACACCGAAATATTCTTCTTGATAACGCTGTGGTTTGTTTATAAAACGCTCTCATTTTTAGCCAAGCTTTTTTGTACACACCGAAATATTCTTCTTGATTTAACGCTGTGGGTTGTTAATAAAAACATACTCATTTTCAGCCAAGCCCTTTTGTTTACACTGAAATATTGAGTCCGAATGGATTGATTATCTGTTTTGTTTACAAACTTCTTGGCAGTGGTCGCATTGAATCACTATGGGCTATATGAATTTAGCATTGCCAGGTATGCTATTGTCTGTGGGCCTATCTTACAAAAGAGGCGCTGCTGTTGTTCTTTTTGTAAAGTTTTCCGTTTAAAGCATTCAAGGGTAGCTAGCTCCCGTAAAGCATCGCGTACCAGTGGGCGTCGTTCTCAATAACGTGCCTCGTGAATTCACCCTAGGTAAATACGCTACATTTGCTTGATTGGGGTGATTAGGCATTGTCCATTTCACTCTGTTTCTCCCTTAAATACCTAGGAACGCCGAGAGGATTCCTCGTAAAAACAACCCCTGTGATTAACGGAGCCATATCCTATGACAAGCTTATATATACCTGGTGGTCGACAGAAAGGCTCGAACCCGTGAGCGGTACATCTAAGCAGTATTAAGCGGCTGACACATCAAGTCAGGGCCACGGGCAAAACACGTTGGTAAATCATCCACGTCTTACATACACGAACCCTCTTGTTAAGGACAGTTTGCTTCGAAGGCGTGCTGCCGGAACTCAACTTTGGAGAAACATTCGTTTTGCAACAGAGAAAGAACTCAATGTCACTCCGCCAGTCTGGTTGAGTTGGGGTGTTGGTTTTTGTAGTAGGGCTTGTAAAGCGAAATACCCCGATATGCGGCGTTAAACACCACTATCTGCATCACTCAATCGATATTTTCAGCTAGCCAATCAGTCTGTCATTCGCTGGGCTGTTTCCGTTAACAGTTTTATACGCGAAGTCATCCGCAGTGCGTTCAATACGGCCTAAAGTAAGGATCAAATTAGAATGATCGAATGAGTACCGATGTATTTCGACCGGATTTGCAAATCTCTACGTGTCTTGCCTTACTCTTCAATCAGAGAAGCGTTGAGGTTTATATGACACATAAGATATAATGAAACGGAGCGCAATCTGCTGACTTATATTTATATTTGTTCGTACATTCGAAATGTTTCCACAGGATCGTGTCACGGTTTAACAGGATGCAACATATGGATCTTAAATATCCTTAAAAATTCGGGGCCATTGCTAAACATTTATTTTAAAGGTCTGTTTTTAAATATAAATACGATCAAGGCCAAACTAATATATGCTCTAACCCAAAACAATTGGCGTAAGAAAATTGTTTTATTTTCTAAAAGCCAAATATAACTAATTAAATAGAGTCTGCAACAACATGGTACAGGTTATTAACTTGTATGTCAACAGCATTTATATTGTATTTTAAACAAGTAGGATCGATTTGTGTAACGAAAAGCAAAATCCTAAAATAACATAAACTCGAGGCATATCGTACCGTCTACATATTCTGTAAACAAAAATATAGCTTTTTTAATAGATATTGATGAAGATCAATCCTTCGGAATTCCGGAACTGCAAAATATGCCTCATATACCTGAAATAGTTTTCCCGTGAAGCATAGATTAAGAAGGCAATCGTGATTCTCATATTTCCTATATGCACTTTACGTCAATCAAATTTCGTAAATATCAAACTCCGCTATGTTATAAAAATGTTAATATTATCATATTCACATGTGTGTACTTATAACGTATGTGTCTAACGAAATCAAGTTTGACGTCAATTAACTAGACTGCATGTGCTATGCAAGCGATTCATGAATGGACGAAGCTGTTCTCGAATATATTTAGAAATATGCTCTCTTCAATTATTCAAAATATACATGTATGCAGAAAATAGCGTCGAAAGCCGTCTTGATTATTTCCATATTTATCGGGTAAAATTAATGTACATATATACACAGTGCATTTCAATCTAGGCTAAGATTTAAAACAATAGTATAAACAAGGATATAATAAAATTAACATATTATTTTAATAATTATAAGCTGACTGCTGTTCGCTTGTATAACATTCGGTGTGGATGTAAATCCGTTCGTGATTGCGCGCTTTACATGCTAATGTGGTTTATTGTACATTTTTCTCTCAACATAAAACAAGTAGCCAGCCACATGATTTAAATATCTTTTTCGCCAAAATACACGTTTAGCGATTTTTCTACCATAATTATACACATTCACTTCGTGATGGTGCGGAGGTAAAAATACACATTGGTGCAGTACTTATAATATAGGTAGTCCGCGTAAAGAATATGCTTTGTACGACTTCAAAGTCATTTATCGTTTTTCACAGGCAAAATCTTGGTATGACGAGTATATATAGAAGGACGACAGTAGCCTGTAATTATTGGTAAATAATTATTAATGTCAGCCCCTTATATCGACTTGCCTTGTCAATAGAGACATAAATAGAGCTATCTGAATGAAATGAAATTTTTTAATCACCTAATGATTATTTTCCGAGCAATATAAACATTGAAACGCAGAATGAATTTACTATTTCATGCGGCGTCGTCACACGGTGTTGTAGATTAATGTCAGATCACCTGTGAGTTAGTTAATCTACTATTGCATTAGATAACGTCACATCATGTTGTAGATCGATAGTTGATCACTTTCAATTTAGTTAATCTACTATTAGATAACGTCACATCGTGTTGTAGATCAATTTCAGACCACCTGTGAATTAGTTAATCTACTATGAGATGAAGTCACATGTTGAAGATCAATAAAGATCACCTGTGACTTATTCAATCTACTATTAGATAACGTCACATCATGTTGGAGATCGATATCAGATCACCTATGAATAAGTTAATCTAATATTAGATCACGTCACACCATTTTGCAGAGAAATGTCAGATCTTTTATGAGTTAGTTAATCTACTATATGATAAGGTCAGATCGTTTTTTTAGATCGATATCAGATCACCTCTGAGTGTGTAAGGTCAATACAAGATAACCTAGTACGAGATTGACTGTCCTTATGATGTGATCTTATCTATCAGCTGTTCATTGTCGTTTGACTAAATAGGCCGGGTCCATCAGGAGTGACAGTTATAATGTTTGCTTCCAATTGCTTTTTACTAATGAAAGATACTATATATACATATATGCCCCCAAATGTTAGATGGAATTTATTTTAGTTATTACTGATCGAAACCTGTTCTTTGTAGTGATATTAGGATTCTCCCAAGCGAATGGACGCAAAAGACAATACAATTAGCGGCAGAGCTCACAGTTCCGCTAATTAATCTAATCAGACGTAGCTAAAATAGACGCAGCTAAAATAGAAATGTGCTCACACGTTTTCATTGAAAACAGTTCTAGTGTCAGTTTTCCGCATTAAGTTTCTCGCAGTAACGTTTAATTAAATTTTTCATATGTCTACTCAGGCAAACCGCCTCTTTGTTGACAACGAAGTTAGGCAATTACCCCTCCGACTAAAGGCAGTTTATGAAGTTTTGTGCATAAACGGTAAACTGGGAACAGACTTTATTTTAGGGACTAGGGACCCACCTTAGGTATGGCGGTCACAGGTTGGAGTCCCCCAGGTAACCTCAGGTCTATAAAGGAACCACACAACCTCGCGATTGCTTCAAAGATTAACCCCCAATACTTAACTTCCAAGTATTTAGTTAATTGATTGGAGTTTGATGCCGTATTTAAGCGCATTTCGCGTATATTACGGCGGTGTATACCAAACCGTATTGACACTATCACCACCATTAATTTTGGACTGATTTGATGGAGTTGGAAAGCCAAAAGACAGAAAAGCTACTCTTCAAACAAACTGCTCTTAGCCAGAGAGTCCTCCCTATTTAAGTAAATCAAATTCAGAAATAGATCACCCGTCGCCATGTAAGTGAAACGTCTTTAAAATTGGAACATTGCGGTTCTCAGGCTGTATAAGCGATAGATAAAATCGGAAACTGCCTAAAGCCCCAGTCATAACCCATCGTGCGAGTTTTTAGTCCGTACGTTTTTTGGGGGGAGGCCGTACTTGGGGTGAATCCGTACCCCCGGCCGCAGCTCGAACGCAGCGAAAGTTCCTCGTGCTCTAAAAGTGCTACGGCGTGTCTGCGTGCTCCCAAATCCGTACTGATGCGGTGCTTACCCAGTTTTTGCAAGTAGACAACACGCATTTGCAAGTACACGTGGGTGGGGACCACTGCTTTACAGGGTTGTGTTATTCATCTCTCACTATTCAATTTTAGACCCCACGATTTCTGTTTAATATAAAACTAAGCCAAACAGACCAAAATATCTTGAAATAATTTTAATTCTTTAAATATCAGACAGCTGATCAAAGTAAAATAAAGGTCTACGGTGCTGCATATGGCGGTGCTGTTTTCAGGGAGGTGCAAACTGTTGATTGTACTCCTGTGGCCGGTTCCTCGAAAGAGTATTAGCCGCTGACACCAGATTAAATCGGTAATACCAGGTTAAAGATAGATCTACAACATGTCGTGGCGTCATCTAACGCAGGGTTTAATTTAATAGTACGTAAGCAACCGGCCCCAGCATGGTTACGCGAAATACAAAAATGGCTCGTCGGTACCTCAGTATTTGAGTATAAGGGGAGTGTGATTTGGTTAAACAAGTGTAGCCTTACATATACTTATTGTAAGAAACCAGTCATGGCTTCAGAAAAATATCAATTTTAATTCATAACAAACTTATGCAATTCACGAATGCCAGGCTGGTATCTTGCTGAATCGAAGACTAGTATCTTGCTGGCATTTTTTAGTATGTGACATAGATCCAGTTCCATTTCAATAAACAAATTTTACCCCAGCCCACTCCCGTACACCCTGCCACCAAACTACGTGTCTGGCGTCCTATTGAACGTTCAATATGCTTTCAGTCAAATATGGCTTGGAGAAATATAACACAATAATGACTGCAACGCTGATGAGTATGAACTTTTAATGACCTTCGAATACTGTTTAAATTAGTTAGAAGTGTATTGTTATTTCCATAATACAGAGGTGAAAATTTCAACATGATTATGCATTAGTGAGGACCGCATCTATGAATAGGTTATTTGGTATAGGAGTGGAGACGTATAAAAAGTACAGGAAACTCTCTAATTGTTTGCCTTCAAGTTCATTCCTGATCTTTGCAAGACAAAAATAACTTCCAATTTATGGGCATTGTGACTTTACGAGCATATGCGATTTACCTCTCCAACTTCCTGGTATCAACAACGGCTCATTGATATTTGCAGAATATTTTTTTTCAATTTAGTATTGTTTCTGGTTTATTTGATTAAATATCAGCTTGTCCGGCATTTCATACATTCAAAATGACGCACAGTATACTTGCTATAAATTTACTTGCTGGAATGAAGAATTTCTTTATTTTACCTTTTGATTTTTCTTTCTAATTTATTAAGGTAGTTACACTAGTTATGTTAAGTGATTGATCACACTCACGTTATTTGTAGAGTTCAACACTCCTTTAAACGTGAACGTCTGTAGTCTTCAACGGTTAGTTTTTCAAACGCTCTATCGGAGTTAGACAAAGATATGTCATCTGTCCCCATCCTATCGCTACATATGTTAAGCTACTACAAATTTATTTTCATTTTAAACAATAATTCCCTTGTTACACACAGACAAATCTTTGTTGGTCTTGTTCGCTTTTTCTAGCACCTGTTTATTACACAACATAAATAATATATAAGTTTTAACAATAGCATTGTGTTTGATTAGTCGCATTGTTTGAGCTAAGATTTTATATTCATATCGTATCTTTTGTCTCTCTTTCGGCATATTTGTTTTTATCTTAACGGCATTTGTTTCAAGATTCAATTTTTCTTCATTTCACTTTGGCCACACACCGTGGCATAAGAGGCACATAAACAATTTAAACACATTTGTTGAGAGTGGATTTTTTTAAAAGTCTTTTAAAATATTTCCTGCGATTGTTATGATACCGTCACAATTTACTCCTTTTTTCCCCACTAAAGTAATCATACGTCAAGAACATTACCTTACGTATGGACTGATTTAATTGCAGGTGACATTTAAAACAATGGATCTCAAGGCAAATTGACTTTAAATTTAATTGTTTAATGGAAGAGAAACTGTTAGACAATATGATTTTTCATATAAATGATAGATACATATTTCCATATTATTGTTTAAATCTTTTAGATAATTTTAATATTTTAAATTTTATTGTTATTCCTGAATGTATTGCGAACTATTAATAAGCTTACAGACAATGGCCATTTCCAAACCCAGGGACTTCTTCAGAGATACTGTACAATGTGGGATTATGCCCAGGAAGAAATATTTTGAGGTTTTTGTATTAAGATTAGATGGTGGGGAAAGATTCAAAATCAATTGTAAATGGGAAGTGTCCAACTTCACTGTGCAACAATGCAAAGCAAATTAGTTTCATTGCGCGCCTTATATCAGACGCGATTGCAGAAAGACATATGAATACATTAATATTCATTTTGACAATAAGCGGTTCATCCAGGGTTTAATTTTAGATACACGGTGTTGACTTTTCATCCTTGATCAACTTCTTTATAGCAAAATAGATGGCAGTCATGCGGTTAACCTTTGTCGTGTAATAACCGAGGCAATATATCAGCAATAATCAAAGAAAACAAGTATATCTGTGAAGTCATTGTTTATATACAATAACCGATTGTTGATGAGGCTGCTTAATTTAGTTTCATCACCCCTTTGTTTTTCCTAGTGTCATAATTTTCTTGTTTTACGACCTAGTTGGCTAAATGACAATCAATAAAACCCCTGTACATGCTTAAATATAATAAAGCTTTTGTTTATGACTGTTTATTAACGGATTGCATCATCACGAACAGTAATTATGATTGTCACCTGGGTGCCAAAACGTGACTGTGGACACAATAAAAATACTCTGACAAGATATATATGGACCGATGCACTTCGCCTGAACTATAAAAACTTGTTATATAAACCTCGTTTCACGCATTATGCTATTGTGACAGACTTGATGAGAAATCCGAAGTAATTAAAATCAAGAGCTGCATAATTGTATAAATGATTCGATTAAAGGGTCATAACTAACCCGTTTTGCTGCAATCTCTTATCAATTTTACTCCTGTACAGGCTTAAGTATTTTGTTTATGACTGTGTATTTACGGATTTTATCATCACGGCCCATCTATATGTAAAGTTTTTTATTGCATGTCCCATCTCTATCTCTTTCTGTGATTCCCACTGAATAATTTGACATAGTAGAAAACATTCAACATGCGCATCTTGTCGTTTCTGGGAGTTGTGACTTTGGTCTTTCATCTCTTTCTTCGTCTCTCCCCCCTATATCTCTCTCTTCAAACAATAACGTTTGTGTCTTGTTCAATAATCACCCTGTAAACACCACTTTACGATGTTAGTTTGATGTGTGGACGTTTATATTCACATCTGCGATCGTACCTTTAATTTTTGTTTTGTTCTCGAGCTAACTACCCGTCAGACGAGCTCGATTCAACCATTTACTCGTCGTTACTTATGTACGGAGCGAGTTGATCTTAACCTAGTATCTCGAAGACAAACATAAATCAACCGTCGCGTGTATGTCATTATTTTGTTGTTTCTAGTAACTTTTTCCATAAAGGAGTCATAATCGTGGAAAAAGACTAATACATTAGTTTTGTTCATGCTTAACTACCTATTTCACCTAATTTATAAATGTACGGAGAAAAAACCATCGACTGCGATCCAAACCCAGCGCATAACATTGTTGATAGATAACAGAGAGAATTGAACAGAGATTACACTAGAAATTATGCAACACACATAAATTTGAATGACGTCTCTTGCACAACTTTTAAGCATGGCTAACATTTGCGTATAAACAGGATTGTCTTTATTTTAAGATAACACTTTCTTACTTTGAACGGAATTTAGTTTTGAATATATTGCAGACTGACATCCGTCAAGGAATCGAACTCACTACCTTAACGTTAAGCACAAATTCGCGAGCAGTTTAATGCGGAGTATTATAACCACTCAGCCAAGTGGGACGGCCATTAACCCGAGAGTGACAAAGCTCTAAATTCAATATCTTGGGTTCGAATCATGCACAATCGTCTGAACTGTAGGATATGTTCAAACTAAGAAAGTGTTATCCCAAAATAGCGAAAATAGTTTTAATGTTAGTTTTCTAAACTGCAAAAAAAATATTCAGTTGCTTATCATTGTATTTTTAAGTACATTAAACAGCTAGTCATAGACCAAATGCTTATACATATTTTTAATGCATGGGTTTATATCTGGGGATTTCTGAAGAAAATGAGTATTTTGTTATCCGATGTACATACAACTAATCAATATCACCAGCTATTGCATACACAGTCCGTTTACTGTTTTTAAATACAATATATGATCAGCATTTGCAATAATTATCAAGAGCAGTACGCATAGATCAAACAAATTCAATCTATGTAAATCTCTTCTGTATATTATGCGAATATTCTGGGAGACGTACTTAAATCAAATTCTATTCCATTAAATTTAAATATGCAAAAACATGGGTTCACAGCCAGATTGACTCCTATTAATTGTTTTTGGAAATAAGAATAGGGAATTTAAATGTATTGTATTCGGCCTAGATTTAATTTCAACAGGATCGAATTAATGGCAAAGCAGTTTGCTGTTGTTATGATGACAACGTAAACTGTGCAAGACAGAACTTTTCATATACTTAGCGTTTATAAGAAAAACGGTTCTTCAGAAAACTTATCAAACTTTGATAAAAATGTTGCATAGTATTATTAAGTTACGCCGCTTTTATATACTAACTCAGTAGAAAAACCTGCTAATGTATCATGTACATGTATATTATTCGGCCTCACGCAATCTTAGCTTTACATAAGATAAAGTTGTTGTTTACGTGAACGTGAAGTGTCTTTCATTCATGCTATATTTAAGTCGCTGTTCAACATTGCGTGACCTAAGTTTGTGAAATATTGACCTTTGCTTATACATTGACTTTTGTTAAGTTTTTAATAATGTATCTTGTAACATACAGTTTTATTAGCGAATTTAACATTTCACATACTGTTCTTATTCAAAATTTTGTCATGAAAATTTAATCTGGAATATTCTAGGAAAATATAGAAAATATTTGTGTTAATCCTCCCCAGTACTAGGTATGCATGTGTCGCATTTAACAAACGAGTCTCAAATCGCCATAAAGAAACACAGACGCCATACAAAAATAAGCTCCAGTTAGATACATCATTTTGCAGGCATGTTTTTGCTTCCCGCATAACCTAGGTGTATCTTGTTGATAAAGAACAAAGAGATGTTTAAAAAGAAGAATAGCTACAAAGCGGTTATGCATAGCGTAACATGTCTACCTGTCATATATCATTTAGATTAAAAGTCATGAATTTAGAAAAAAACTTCAGCATAAGTTGTCAACAATGTTGTCTTAAAAAGACAAACTATCCATTTTTATTTTTATTATTCACATTCATGTGTTTGTTTTTGTCCAGTGAAAATAATAAATGAAAATTGTAAACAATGGGTATTTTATTCACTAGCGCTTGTCATCAAATCACGATTCATATTTCAATTGAAATATATATAGTTTATTTCTATAAAACGTAAACCTGTTTGGAAAACAGAGGTTTCATTGAACACTGTTTCTTAAACACATAAACATCTTTTCAAAAAAAGTATCGATTTAGAGAACAGGCGTTTCATTGAACTCTGTACCAACAGCGAAAGGATCAAGGTGTCTTTTTTTAAAACTCGTTGGATTTGTTCAGAAGCGTGAGAACGACCTGCAGTTGGTCAACCCATCGGCTCGTATGGTTAATATTGCGCTTAATTGTATTTCACTTATATGACGATGTCACAATGCCGGAAAATGATATGAAACCACAAGAAACTCTATATAATGCACCAAGAGAGGTCCGCAGTTCCTTCCACGCCCTCGTGTATAGGCATATTTAAGGGGGTCACATGTCACATATAAGTGGAATACCCTTGGGCACGACGTTATATCTCAAATAAACAAACAGTTGCTTGGTGAATATACTTTTTTTAGAAATCTCACGGTGAGAATGTTACTTAACATTATTATTTTCTGGTTAGACCTGCCGTGCGATATGTCACGTTATTCATTCGTCTTACCGGAACGATCTACCTTTTTCTAGTTCTTACCTCGAACAGTAAGCTTAAAAGATGACAATTTCATGCAATCCTAAGGCAGCGCCCAACAGCCTAACATTGTCCCGAAAGACCAATATGCAATGGGCACTGACATAGTTCCTACGATGTACCCGAACGAAGAAGAATTCAAAGCTTACATTTTAGGGACAATCCTCTTTTACTATAATGGCGCATTGATATATTCCAGCGTCGTTTCAAACGCCGTTGTTGTTTAAGCAAAATAAAATAAAAGCATTTTAATAGATTATTTTATTTATATTTTCAGGAAGATGGACGTATTCCGGAGAAAATGGTAAGTGCCAAACCCTAATTTAAGCAAACCCCTGTATGCGATTTTAACAAAAGAAAACTTGCCTTATCCATTTTCTTGCTTTCTCCAGTACTTATAATATATAGCTTTTGAAAGATTATTCTATAATAACGATTTGAATTTATATGAATTACATATTGGTCAAATGACGATTAACATTATTATATTTACATTTGAAATAAAACCTTTTGAAAAAGAATGATTGAGTAAAGTACTCTTTGTTTTGTCCATCTCCATTAGGACCAAATGAATGGCCTCAACAGTTTCAACAATGTAACGGCATTCGGCAATCTCCGGTTCACATTCATTCCGGAAACACCCGAGTAAACCCGGAGTTAGGATCGTTTTTCTTCGGTGGTCATGAGAATATTGGGCGACTTAAAGCTATAATGCAAAACAGCGGCAAAGCAGGTAGGTTTTGTTTCAGTAATTTTAATAGATAAAGTGTCACTTTCAAGTTGTTTACAGCACGACATTTTTATATCCGTCCCTATCACAGCATTAGACGTTTATCTCGAAACGCATTTTCATAGTTATGTGGCTACAAAGATACTTCAGCTTTATGCAAATGATTTTTGCTACCTTTGACAGTTTTCCCCATAATATTTTTCCTAATTATGATTGTATTAATGGTGATTTTCATTGCAGTCCAAGTTCAATTAAGCGGTTCTCAGTTCATCGAAGATGGTGGTTTAACGGGCAGATACATCGCCATTCAGTTTCATTTCCATTGGGGGAGTGAATCGTCACGTGGCTCCGAGCACGTGGTGAATATGCGCAGATACCCTATGGAGGTAAGTGACATTATGGCGTTTCCAACGTAAGCCGTTAGCTGGCATGACCATAGTTGGTTTGGTTGATGTAAAACAATTTTTAAAAATATCTGCATGCAAGTGCAATGCGCCAGTATTTTACCTAGTTATTGAAACATTTTGGAGTTGTGACCGATTTTAGGCTTATTATGCGATGGCCGAGATACATTTGCTGGCGCAATTTCTGCCATGCACATTTTAAACAAGATTTGTGAACAATTTGTTAAATAGACAAATAAATAAAGGTCTATTTTTTTCAGTTACACATCGTTCACTTCGCTGAGAAATATGGAAATCTGAGCACCGCCATTGGAAAGCCAGATGGACTCGCTGTTCTCTCTCTGATGTTTGAGGTTAGTATAAGAATAATGATATCATAAGCTACAGGAAATGATGATAATGTATATATATATATATATATAAATACTATACTAGTGTGAATGAGAGATTAAATAGGTTACGTGAGGTTATTGTACAGAAAATTTCATTTATTTAACATCAATGTTACATTGATGTTACAACAGCAAACTACTTAATACTGATATATAGCTTCCACCTCTCCACAATTTAGTCAATTTACACCTGATGACCACTGTCATATGTATCGAAACTTTGTGTTCTTTCACAAAATAAGAAGTGGTTATCCAGAAATTGTATAATCTATGTAACACTAGTTGATACTTAGAATATTGTTTCCTGCAGACTGGAGGCGAAGATAACGAACATTTCAGCAACTTGGCTTCTAGACTCGGACGGATCCAAGAACCAGGTATGTCTCGCCGTTTTATAACTGATAGAGTTTTTATTAATTCATTTTAGATCAAACTGTTTATTAGCTGACGAGTTTCATTCCCCGAAGAAAATTAACACTTTAGATTTGAACTTTAAGAATGTGGGATGATTCGTGTTATTTGGAAATTGATCAACGCTACTGTGGCATAGTTATAACCACGGGAATGTATATAGTTTATATTGTTCCTTTTAGATCAAACTGTTGAAGTTGACGAGTTTTGTTTGAAGACAATATTCCCCGGAGATATGAAACATTTTTATCGTTACCGCGGTAGCCTGACAACACCCCCATGCCAGGAGAGCGTCATATGGACCATATTTAAAGATACCATCAGAATATCAACACGTCAGGTAAACATTTTAGCTGAACCCTGAATAGTACTTTACAGGCGAGTTATGTAACGATTTGAATCGAACGATTAAAAAATATGTTTGCATGTGTGCTTTATAAGATACCATCCAAATATATATATATTTCGAGTAATTGAAGACAGTAAAATTTGCCATTCTCAAGCTGATTTTGAACAAGGGGCCTTTGGGTTACAGACCCTACACATGTCAGGTTACAGTTTTATTTTACTGGGTATATTGATGAAAATGCCCGCCATCAACCAAAATATCTAACAATTAACACTTTATTAATCGTCATCTTCTCAATTGTATATTTCTAAAATCTCGATTATCTCGAGATGACTTCAATGCAGCCGGCAAATCCTCTGACTTTACATTGTTTCAACATTGACCGTAATCCTAAGATAACTCATAGTAAGGCCTATATAATAACACCACGCGTTTGTTCTTTATTCTCAGATGGATGCTTTTAGAAGACTCCGAAGATACCCGAAAGGCTTGGAAGCGTCAGTTGGCGTCCATACTGTCCAAGGGAGGGAATTCATCGATCAGATTTTTCTAGGTGACAACTTCCGGCCGTTACAAGAGTTAAATGGGAGAGTTGTTTATTCCACTTTCAACCCTGATTTCTTGAAAGCTGCCCAAGGGTCATCTGGTACAATTGCAAGGGTTTCACTAGCTGCTATCTTATCAGTCATTCTGGGAATTTTGACATAAATTTTGTCTCGATAATATACTTACTACGTTTTGATTGTCATCGGAAATCGATTGAAACATATGACGGTGAGGTGTCTGTCTTACAGTCATGTTACATGGAAATTTAAGCAAAACGGTTGCAGATATCCAGAGAGCTTCAGCGACTTACCACACATACCCAAGGCTCCTTGCTCCATTCACTACGCAGTCTTTCATGCTCGCCAGGGGGAGTAATTCATGCCAAGGGGAACCACTCGTCCAGGCTTCGCTTTTGACATTATTTTCTTTGTACGAAACCCAACGCCTGAATCCACAACAGGAGCTCAATTTGAGGAAATAATTAAAATAAAGCATCAATTGACTTAAATGTAGGTGAAACACAAGCGAACTATCCGAGTGATCTGTAAACTTCATAATTCGTGTGAGGAAAGCGATGAGCACTTTAAACTAAACGTTAAGAGAACTAAGAAGAACTTTTGGAAGCAGACTTTTACCGTAATTGTGGGAAAGATGCAGCGAGATAAATGGAGTAATTCAGCTGATTTCTGTTTTAATTTAAGGATACGGTATTTATTAATTCATTTTGGAGATTATAGTAAAACAAATATTGCCAGTCTTAATGGATGACTGAGTTTACATAGCGCATATGTGATATAGGTTTGCATGTGGCACAACCGTTTTGCTGTGCCACTATTAGCTGTAGATACTCACTAACGCCCTTTTATACCAGAGGTACACCAAATGTAACAAAAATTGATGTTCATTTTAATATTTAAAATGATACTTATGGCGTGTTTTTTAATTAGTTTTTTTAAAATCAAATAAAAGTATCAACTTTGATTTCGAGGTCACCTAATATTGATTTGATTGATTTGTGTTGATTATTTTTTCGAATATCAAATAAAACGTAACAAAAATGTTTACGGGATTCCGATGCTCTAAAATTGTTATGTATGTCCATCCGCAGAGAGGTGTTAACACAGTGCTTACCAAAGCATGACAAGTATTTGATATGTCTAACAAAAGGATGTTTTTCGAAATATGTATTGTTTTTCTTCTTACGAAACAAAACAAGTTTATCCTTATTTACGGATTTGACTTTATCCACCATTCATTTTATTTGAAAATTAATCTTAATTATCAGAAACTATTTATAAAGCATTCAGAAAATCGCTGGCGATAATATGTCTGTTTTTCGTGTTTTTACTTCACCAATAATGGTGTACCTCTGGGAAAGCCATAGCTGCTAACCGTTGTCTCATTTATGAAGTTTCGCTTTTGGAGAATCCCTGTGACGTCACAAGGCTTATCTCAATTCTATTGGCTCATATACAGCCATTTGTATAAATATAATGCCGCCCGTTGGCTGAAATATTTATAAGCTTTGTTATTGTTGCATGTGCACTATCGAGGTTTTTTTTTTTAATTCTTAAAAGCTTTGAACCAAATTACTATATATGTTATATATTAATGGTGTTAAACAGAATTGTATTGATATCTAATCGGGGGTTTGTTGTATTATTATTATTATTATTATTATTATTTTTCAATTAATAATCAACATTTGGTTGAGATGTATGTTTAATGGTGAACATATCTATTGAGATATGTATAGTCTTTGTTGTTCTTATAGAATGAAACATATTACACAGACAATTGTCTAACTTTAGGATTTCGAATTGGTTGTAGGTGTTTTTATGCGAAATTTTGTGTTCTCGCTAAATTCCGATTATTAATCCAGTCAAACAATTAGAAAACTGATTAAAACAACCCCAAAAAATGGGAAGATCGGATAGAAGGATAATAAACTTGATCACATCCTTTGCACGACCTGCAAAGCCCAGTGAGTTTTCATAAAAATGGACTCATTTTGCAAATGTTTTTTTTTTATTGTCGCAAATTTTGTCACCATTTAAATACAAAATGAAACTCCATTAATATATTTTCTAAAAGCAATCACACTGGCACAGGGATGTAGATCAATTAAAATCGAAAAATCATCTTATGTTCTAGA
>JARFOD010091903.1:0-17683 GCA_031763545.1 Mopalia muscosa | reverse complement strand
CTGTATTTCTGTCCGTCGTCATATAAGTGAAATACCCTTGAGTACGACGTTAAACACCAATCAAACAAACAAACATCATCAGAGTGAAGTCACAAACCCAATTGAACCAATCCTATTTGACCTATGAGGCTGTGTAGTTGCTTTACTCAATCGTGGACAATTGACTTACCGATCCATCCACTATGTTTCTGATGTTCAATTTAACATGAAAGACTATACTTCATTATTGTGAAAAGCTGAGAACAGAACTGTCCTTAAAGTCTGTTTCAAGTCAAGGTTCCTATACCATCATGTATACTGAGATGAATTTCATTTTGTTAAAATCGCAAATTGTTACACAAAATTGGCTTCTGAGCCGGAGATATTTTTTTGTGATCGGAAATTAGCATGATTTTAATGAAATGTTGTTTTTTATTTCAGTTATTAGTTTTGTTTTGCCTTATTCATACTTAGGGGCACTGTGTGCTGTGAATGTAAATATAATATATCACTCAGATCTTTATATATAAGATCATCCCACTCATAATACATTAACCAAAGTGCTTCTCTTTCAAAGCATACTTACCTTCTAATGTAGGCATTAAATTACAAACTAAAGGTGCTTGGGAGTGAGATGACTGTGGCTTGGCGCTCGTGGAGCTAAAGGGCAACATGATGCCCATTTGTTTCCTGACAGTCTAGTAATTGTCCTGTCTCATCTTTGCTTGTTGTCAGCAATGTCGAGTCTGGTTTCCTTCACCCACTGGGCTGGATACCCCAGTCAAACGACCTCTGTTAGTTTCTATTTCTATTCTAATAAGATGGGGAAACAGGGATGGGGGAGACCTTCAGTGTTAAAATACCGAAAATATAATGACAAAATACTCTTCAACTACACTAGACTTAGCAGTGGAACTACAGTTTTTGTGTGGGTTTTTTTCTTTTACCATCAGATTTGTCTCCCTTCTGGTTAACTTGTCATAACAGAAAACAAGGCATATTTTCTCCATGAAGCTAAGTATGCTTTAGAAAGAGAGCTTAAAGCTATATTTTCATATTACATATACATTAATGTTGTAGATTATGGTTGATTCTGTGCTCAATAATAGAGGAATATTTCCAACAGTGTATTGAAACCCTGTGAACTTCTGTTTGTATTTACATGTATCTTTCTATTGTAGATGACTGAGAAATAGGCCTACTATAAACATATGATATAATATTAGACATTTGATATACATGTATGGACCTTTTTATCCTGTAATTTTATTCTTAAATGTCAGCTATACATCACCATAATTTGCTTATATACAAGTGGAAGCTATATTTAAAAGGTAATTTCAATGTTATTATATTCAGTGAAACCTGAGAATGATGTACTCGAACTTCTGATATATTCTCTTATGTATATTCAGGTACTTGGTATATGCAGGTTTCTGTGTATTCTGTTGCCTGATATATTCGGGTATCCTGTTTATTTATGTTCCTGGTATAATCAGGTGCCAGGGTCTCTGAGTGTTCAGGTTCCTGTTTTATTCTTCGGGAAAAGATTACAACACAGGCCTGTGGTCTGATGGATTTGCGACAGGAACCAGGTAACTCTGCTAATCTGGAACCCAAATTTCTGATATATTTAGGATTATATGCTCAGGTTTCACAGCATATAGCATGCATATTGCTGGTTAGTGATTCCTTTCGGTCATATATCAAACTGACTGGTGGGTATAATAGACCAGATAATTGTACATTTTATTTGGAAACATTTTCCTGGTTAGGTAAGTCTATTCACAGTAGCTTTTTTACCATTTACACAGGATTATATATCTGTGAAACTGCTGATCTTCGTTTAGTAAGTTTTTTTAGGGAAACTATTTAGGTCAAACTGCTTATAGCTATTTCCTCCAATCACAACATTCTCTCCCTTTGCAGACACTCGGTATGTATTAACCCACACCATTCAGTCAATCACAATGAAGTTACACTGGGCAAATTAAATGATAGTCCAGTGTTACGATATAACCAGTGTATGGCTGTAGATGATATATTTAAAGATATCTAACGACTAAATATTTATTAATAATCAGCCAGAAATACAAATCCCCAATTCAATAAATAAACAGTAGACAATAAACGATATTCCAGGGTTACAATATAACCCATGTATGGCTGTATATGAGATATTTAAAGATGTCTAACAACTAAATATTTATTAATAATCAGCCAGAAATACAGCCCTCAATACAAACAAATATACAATAAACGTTCTAAATGTTGTATTTAAGCTCTGCACTCTATATATGTACCCATATCTGATAACTCTATTCAATGCTGATTGTTAAACCTATGTTTGTGTAATCAATACTGTAAAATATGTTTCCTGGTTTCTTTGTAGTCTTGCAGACCTCTAAAGACAGTATTTAATTAAGATAAATTTATAATGACAATATTGTATGTTTTTCCACATCTTTCCGACAAGTGCATGGAGTATGTACTAAATATCATCCAATGCATAGGACTCGCATGTTTTTTAATCGTTCTGGTAAACAGTATCAGGTCTTTAATACAATTAAAGCTCTGACTGACATTCTATTATCTATTTAATTAGACATTTCTCGCTGGGATCAGTTTTTGATGCTCATTAATAAATCATAAATGAACAGTAATTTTTCACCAATGAAAACAGATTATTGATTTTCTGAAGTCTTGAGAATGGTAAACAAGGAAATTCTACCTTTACCACTCACTATTGATTGTTAGATTAAATTAGATTAGATCCATGTTGCCTGGTGTATACAAACACAATATAGCAGTAAGAAAACCACTCATTTAAACATAAATATTGGTCAGAATTTTATTTTTCTCTCCTGCCATGCAATCAGTATATTAAACAGTTGTTGCATTGAGAAAAGGGCAAGATATATAAATGTATCACTTAATAGTTAACTGTACAACATTTGAGGGGTTCTGTTTATGTCCAGTAAACCAACTGGTAATGTAAAGCGCATTGATTTCTGTAGGTGTATCCCAGTCCAGACCTTATATTCACCTTCCGGGAGAAAATGCGAAATCAATATATCTTGATTTTGGATAACATTTAATTTGACTATTAAAAAAGCTATATAATAGAATAGCATTTTGCATATTTTAGTTATGTTCCCTAGACTCTGTAATTTTTTCACTATGTGTGGATGTACACTAGCTAGAATATGTTTGACTTAGCAAAGGATTGCTTTACAATTTACAGAAAACGTCAAAACTAATTTATCTCCCTTTTCGGTTTTGAAACCATACATCCAGGTTATCAGGTTTTTTAATTTACTTCACTATATCAATTCCACATTTAGTGTGTCTCACCAGAATTAGTTTAGATGTATGCTGAAAATTTGACTGGTCTTCAATGTTTCAAATATTTTACCAAACATTTGTTTGTCAAATTCAAAGCCAAATAGTCAATGATTGATTGATCCAGGAAGAGAGGTTTAAAGTTTGTAAATAAATTGGAGCCCCACAGTCTGGGTAAAACGTATCCATGTCTTTGGGGGCCTACAAAATCAGAATATCTCCACAAAGAGTGATGCCAAAGTTAAACGTTACAACCATTAAGTTGTTATGATGAAAAATTGCTGGGTTTTTTTAAAATATAATTCTGTACAGGATAATTTTATGGCTGTCAACCAATTGTAATTTTGTCTGCTTGATGGAGAAATAGATTTTAGAGTTAGTGACAACTCCAAAAAATGATGAAGAATTCAATAGATTATAAATCTACTTATTAGAGAATCTGGGTAACGTTCAATGGTGAACACTGTTGCTCAGTCAGTAAAATGTGTGAGCCAAAAAACTGGTATTGTTCAATAGAGGCATAGATATTCTTCTCTGAGTTTAGTCCGCAGAATGTTTGTCCAGCTACCCTTTAAATTCCTTGTTAAATCTATAGAGGCATGGCGTTTTGTTTACTCTACATTTATAAAAGTATTGTGTACGTGACTAAACAATGTAGTCCTTTGAGTAGAACGATAACATAGTTTAAAACTTCTGAAGCTTTCAGTTGCTTTCACTTCGATATTGTGGATCCAATTTACACTTGATCTTTATTTGTTGGTGTTACCCCGGTGCTCTGGGAGCTAATGAGCAACACAAAGCGGATCTGTTTGTTGTATCTTTGTAATTCCTCTAGACAGCAAGAGATTTAGAGCAAATTTTCTTTTATCTTTGTTTTATCGATACCAATAAATTTTCATAGTTTAGGAGATCGTTCATTCCTCTAAATTTTCCAGATTAGATAGTAGACAAATTTGTACACTTTCATGATTTTATTAAAATGGCATTGCTAGCTATATTTTAATCAATAGGGTAACTATAGTGTATTTGTTTCTATCATAATGTGTATGATATTTGAAGTGGGATGTGTATATATTTCTCGAATTGTGTCAGGTTTCTCTAAGAAAGGGAGACTATACATTTCTTCTGGGTGTCTGTTATATATTCCAGAAATTTCCCAGATTTCTCTCTGTACATACTATGACGTCTATGTCTTTAGAAAAAAGTTTGTACAATTCAGCTTATTGCTATATTTTCAGTAAATATATATACAAATATAAAGGAATGGTGTTTGTGTTTTGTTAATAGATTGTGTGGTCGATAATTATGTTTATTGATGTCTGTACAAGGTTATTACTTGTACAGTGGATTTTCTTATTTCTTATTTTGGTTTTGTTGAAAATAATCCTGTGTCAAAACATGACATGTCCATGCTGGGCGTCTTGTGGAAATGCGCCTATAATCCCAGAATGCTCCTTTATAGAATGGACATTTTTGCCAAATGATTGATTTTCACATGAAAATAGACGTCAGGTGAATGGTGGTTTTATGTGTCAGTCTGACCCAAAAGTGATAAGAAAACGATATGGTTTACGTCAGGCTAAGGCCATGCAATTTTTCTATATCTTTGAACATTAGCCTAAATGCTGAATCTTGGTAGCCTTCAGCTATTTCTAAAGTTTAGGAAGCTTCAAAGCATAGCTACACAAAACCGATCTGTTTTGTAAAGTCTTTGGGCTCGCACGGCAAAATGAAGTTCCGAAATTAGTAAATTAAATTAGCCTCAAAATGTTAAAAGAAAATACATGTTAACATAACAAGGTGTTTTGTGGATATACAACTTCTGGTTTATTGACGAGCAACGTTTCGGAGCAGATTCTAGCCCCATTTAGCTTGAAAACCGTTCTAGAATCTGCTCCGAAACGTCGCTTGTCAATAAACCAGAAGTTGTATATCCACAAAATACCTTGTTATACGTTACTATCCCTGCTTCTAAATGCCCCTCAAAGAAGTTAAAATAGACATTGTCACCAGAGAAAATGTCGCAGTAGCAAATGTCTTCCAAGCAATCGTCGTAGGGGCAAATGCAACTAACGATAATATCGTAATGATAACTGTAGATTTGGTTATAGCAAATATTCTAGTTCAGACAATTTTGCAGATTAAAACCCGCCCGGGAATCGAACCCACGGCCCCCAGACTTAGGCAGCGAATCTACTTCTCCTTGTAAAGACATATTTATAAAGAGTTTACAAATCCGTTACTATTGGTGTGAAAAACAGCCAAGAAAACCCTTTGGCAAAACAAAGAGAACAATGAAGATATACAAGAAGGTCCCAATATCCGTTTCACTATCCCATACATCGGAAGCTCGAGTCACCAGATAGTCAGGTTGCTAAAGTAAAGCTGTGATATTGAAGGCTCTTTCTATTAATTTAATTATTTGCATACAGAGTCAACAGACAAGTCAAATGACACGCTTCAAAACACTGTATAAACAAAACACTATACACACTATAAACTCCAGCGAAGCAAGCTTGAAACCAAAGCTCCATTACACCTACGTATGAAAACCAAATCTACCAAACCAACTCCAACAAAAAGAGTCCCGTATTCAAAATTCAATGCAGTTGTGACAAGAGTTGCGTCGAAAAAATGGACAGCTCCCTAACGCCCAGAATCAAAGATCACAAAACATCAGAAAAGTTGCTCCTCAATAAACCAGAAGTTGTATATCCACAAAATACCTTGTTATGTTATAATATCTATTTTGTTTTATCATTCTGAGGCTACAGACAGAAAATCAGTAGGCCTGTATACTGGTTGTCCGCGTCAAACAACATCCTCTTCATAAAATCGACTGGGAACAAATCCAACCCTCAGCGACAAACCAATCATTTCGGAAGAAAAGAAAACTGACGAAAGTTGTTTTCAATAAATGGTTTATTGATTGACGTTTTACGCCACCTACACGAAGGCGGTGTATTCCAACAAAAAATGACACTATAGCACAACCAAGAAGTGAAGTGTTTACATCATGTGTTTACCCCTCATATACAGTGCCAAGTAAAGACTATATTGCTATATTGCTATATTGCTCTTCCAACACATTGGCCCTTAGCCACTAAAAGGCGCAAGGTCTAGATGTATTCCCAGTCTTTGTGATCTAATCAATTCATCAAGAACCCAAACAAATCTTAATCACAAGGCATAGCATAATCAAGTGGTGTAAAAGAAGTAGCAATTTGAAAAAGAGGTAGCAAAATTTACTTTTTATGCAAATTATTTTTTTCTCTAAGTTGTAGAAAAATAATAATTTACGTTTTATTTACTCGGAGAGTATATTCAAAGTTTTGCCAGCTGGATAAGATATGGGCCAATATTCCACCCTTGTGTAAGAAATGGTTGTCAAATTAAGCGGGAAACAAACTTTGTCAGAAGACTTCGTCAGGGAAAGCAGCTTTAAGATGCATCTACGCGAGCCAAGGTGAAGACAAGGGTGTATCTCCCTAGCAGACTATATAGGAAGAAACCATGTGTGCGGATGATGAGCTTAGATCGTTAGATGTATAGCTTTTGTGAAAATTACAATTCAACAAATTTCTTTCACTTGTTTTCTTTTGTTTCTTTGTCTGTCCTGTAATGTAATTCTATATAGGCCTATTGTACAATTCAGTTTTTATAATTTTGTTTTATTCTAAAACACTATGTAATGGGCCCCTACTGTCATCGCCATGTGTTAATCCCTCATTCTTAAGCCTATCGTCAAGGGATAGAACAAGCCCCCTGCGGTTTTATTCCCGCCATTCTATCTACTGTTTGTATTTTAATCTCTGATATATTTTATGGTGAATACATAAATTCAAATGTTAATAAAGATATAGGGGATCAAAATGCTTGCCCCTCACCTGGTAGATATGGTATATATGCGGTTACACATGGCAAAAATAGGCCTACCGGAATGTAAGTATAGAAAGCACTTTTCTATAACTCTACGTTGATATTTAATAATGTGATATACCCTCGTAGTTCTCTGCATGGGTTTTTTCAGTATTATTTCTCGAAGAAAAGTATATTTGAATGAATATGCGTGCATCAAAATCGTGCATTTGTTTTCCGGAAGCTTCCCGGTGTGTGCCTTCTATTTCTCCACTCTTTAATTAAGCTAGCGAATTTCATATGGTTTTGGGAGAACTTTTTTTTTTTCAACTAAAAACTGGACGAAAACTGCGAAATCTTAACACAACCCGAACCATGTTTATCGTTTCATTTGAAGAACAGAGAAAGAGTCGTAATGGCGTGGCGCAATGCATACCGGTAGGGCTAGTTCCTCCGTCTTAGCCCCACTACCCACCTGTCTCAACCCATGGGGAAGGTTGGAAATAGATCCGCCGCTATCGTCGACCTCTCAAAACATATATAAGATTTTTCTCGGATTTATTTGAGGTAAAAAAGTCACAATTATTCTAACTCCTTCTTTCTTGCCTGACGTTTAAATAAAGTTTTATTGCGTTTCTCGCCCGAGTTGATACGTATAAGTTATCTCCTTCTGCAATGATAAAATTGAAAACCGTCAGAAAAAATATTGCAAATAGGTAAAATACTAGTCATTGTTTTCGGTGCATCTACAAATTATCAGAGAAAAATAAGATATATGTTTTGAGAGGCCGGCGATAGCAACTAAGACGGAGGAATTGTATTATAATATTTAAACATTATAAATGGGTATTTTTTTTTTTTTGTTTTTGTTTGTTTAAAGAACGATTGAATTTGTAAGAATATTTAATTTGTTTGTTTGTAAGGGGTGTAATCTGGACCCTTTAAAAAAGAAATTGCTGCTGAATAAAATCATAACATAGTCCCGTTGTAAGCTATTTTCAAAATGGTTATGGTTTATGACCAAGCGGTCTATACGCTTACGTAGGTATTTTCCAAATGTTGGTCACCGGTTACTTCCCTTTACCTTCGACAGTACATTTGACCTCTGACACGAATATAAAGTCACGTGACTAGACAGAAGTTGTCAAGGGCACAAGATGCGAAGAGGATCTTACATCTGTGAACTCTGTTGGTAAACATTTTATTAACAGTCCAGCCGATCGTATATTTTATAGGGTGCATGGCACCCACTGAACATAAGCCAATGGCTTTTGTTGATGTTTTGAGTTAACAAACTCAAAAATGGGGTGCAACAACACTAAAATTCCCGTGCAGCGCACAGATCGCGAGCGGGTGCCCAAGGGTTTGGGGAAGAAGGCGAGAAAAGAAAGGAAGGCCCGAAAACATGCTGGTTTACCACCAGTTCCTTTCACAGCCGATGGTGAGTCTGAATGTATGGTATACGATATCTTCTTGTTAGAGTTGAGTTATCCCGAAGTTAAACATTTGGCGTCTTCAGAATTCTTGCTTGATAGACTCCTGTTGTATTCCATTTCACCGGTAAACACAGCACAACAACCAAAAATTTACTGCTACAAAATAAGCATTGGCCTAGCTATAGGAGTCTCATCTCTTGATTGTGTGTCAATGTGTGTCTATGCATGTGTAAAACAGTTGTTCTAAAGTTCATCGGAAACTGTATTAAACTTAAACGTTGAACACTATTTTATTTTTGCGAAGTAATGTATGTAAAATTATATTAGTTCAGGGATAAAACAAGGCGCATGGGGGTTTTATTCCCGCCAGATTGAAAATAACCTTTCGAATCTTGGCTATAGATAGGTAACCTAAGCCTACTTGTTTTAATTCTGCTGTTAATAATAATAATATTGGTTTATATCATTCTGTACTTTGGTATTACATTGCTGGTGAATAAATAAAATAAATATATAGACTGATGATGAAAATGATGGAACATCAAGTTAGTTCAAGTTCGTTAATTAAAAGTGTACGATTTTGTCTAGTCGAGTGGACCTGACGTTTTGTTTTTGATTATGCCTGACGGCGAAAACGTTTTTGCACATCAGAAAATAACTAAAAAACTATCGTCTGAGCCCCTCGGACTAGATTTTGTCATGCTAGGGCATTTTTTCTTCTTTCTTAGACAATCTAATTTTTACGTTTAGTGTTTTCTCTCACTTTGCAGCTAAATGTTAATGACAATTGTGACAGGAATTTAATTTGAAATGTCATGATTGATTATAGTCGATGGCCCTGGCGTTTGGTTTTCTATAATGCCTGACGGCGAAAAAATCTTGTCCATCAGTTAATAAATAGAAAACCATCGTCTGTACCCCTGGGACTAGATTGGTCAAGACTGATAGGGGCTTAATTAAAAGAGAAATGAAGAATGTAATTCAAAGAAATATGCCGAAAAACCAACTGGAAGCAAGAAGTCAATAGTTATCATGCAAGCAACAATTGGAACTTGTTGTCTTAGATTTATACTAGCGTTTTGTTTTGAAATTTTTTCTGTAGGCCTACTGATTGTATAAAATTTGGTTTTAAATTCTAAATACAGCTCTTATTAGCTGGATTTTTTTGTTTATGGTGCACTGACAAAATGTTTGATTGGAGTATTTTTTGTTGTTGTATTTTTATGTTTTCATTCTTTTCCTTAGGTCGAAAATCTGTTGCTTTCAATGTGTCAGTGGACGGGAGAAAAGTTGAAAGTCTGATAATGAGCCATCCGCCCAAAAAATCTCAGGTACTTCAACTCTCAACCAATCAATCAATCAATCAATCAGCAAAATTGATCTTGTTTTTTTTTAATTTTTTTTTTTTACTTCTGTTAATTTTTTTAAATACCTGTACAGCACCATGTATGCAGTTTGATTTTTTTTTGTTGTTGTTGGAGAATTACAAGATTCTTTGGACTAAATGCTACTAGCCTTTTGGATTCTGAATTCCTCCAACATTGTCAGCAAGAACTTTTTTTTTTCTTTCTGGCTCATGCATTTTACATTAAAAGTTCACCCCTGTCATCTTAAAAATGACAACAAATCACTTTTTATAAGGCATGATTAGCTATTAAAACTATGGCTATAAAAGCTTGACTATTATTTTTGTGCAGAAATTTGAGCCAGCCAAAGATTTAAAAATCAATGTTGAAGACCTGATGAAGAAACAGAAGAAGGCAGATGCCAAGAGAGAACAGGTAGATATGTCCACATGAATGTTTTTTTACTTAAAAATTACTTCTTGGGTTAGATTTGAAACAAATAAAACTTCTTTATCAAACTGCTAGGCAGGTATCTCTAACATACATGTATACATTCACCCAGCATGTTTAAAGTGTCTGATTGATGTGAAAGTTAAAATAAGGGAGTGTCAGATGGCGATGTAGGGTTCTGTGGCTAAGGGCAAAGAAGTAAAACTGGAAGAAGATTATAAACTTTCCAGTTTCCAACAGGATCAAAATACCTCACATTTTATGGTTATGCTAGTGTCAATTTCTGTTGGAATACAACTGATGTAATGTTGTTATAAGTGAAATACCCTTACTGAAGAATGGCTAAAAACACCAATGAATCAATAAATCCAAGATGTAGAAGAAAGCTTGGCTGAATGGTCTTGCTTCGGTTAAAGACATTTATTGATCTGGAGTGTCAAAGCAAAGGTTCCCTGCGGATGGTGCTAGTTTTAGCCAAATAGTTGCCCAGGCAATTAAGGCCCCCAGGTCAGTTTAAATTAAATTTAAATGACAAATCTTGGTTTTGAGCAAAATGCAACTATTTTGTTACAAACATCACTTTGGCTCATGTAGCAGTTCATAGTTGATATTTTTTTTATGTGGCTGTTGAAATTAAGCAGCTCTCACATCCGGTTACAAATTTCTGATTTCAGATCGAGATAAAGGATAAGACAACTGAGGAACTGAAGACTGCCAAACAAAGGGAGTTCACTGAGCGACAGAGACAGCGCCAGCTCAAAGCTATGGCAGTCAGACAGCAGGTTTGAAGAACTTACAATATTGTACAGTAGTTTGCAAGTTTTCACATTTACCAAATGTGTGGAGTATACTCTAGGCCTGAATAAAATAAGTTCAACCCAGAGGAAATATCTTGACTGTTGGAACTTTGAAATATATAGTTTTGGATGTAATACTTATTTTTGTTCCTTAAAAAACAATACAAGTTCTGAAAATTGATGAGAGGACCAGAAATAGTGCCAACTTAAAACATGGCTGTCAGGCAAATGGTTTGAAATGGTAGTGTTTAGCTTTTTCTTTTGCTAATTTTTGGGAGGGTGATCTAGGCGTACAGGATGGACTTAAATGAATTAATATTTATGTTAAACATGCTGTTTTTAGAAATGGTGGTAGCCTGATAAGGGTTGGTTTATTAATAAAATATGTTTATAAAAAAGTTTACAGTTTTCATGTTTTATGTGCGTGTCTCACACATACCCATACAAGCAAAAAAGAATTAATAAATAATTTTTTTTTTTTTTTTTTTTTTTTACAATTTTTATATTTATTTATTGAATAAAATGTTCCTCATTTTTTTTTTTGATTTTATAAATCAGAGCCTCTCAACGAGAACAAATTGTCAGCAGATATTATCTTACATTCCAAGAACAGAGAGGATGGCAAGACACAAGTGGTATTCTAAAGTTCTTCTTTTATGGAAAGAAAAACATCTGGAAAAGTGTTCATTTTGTTTTCTCAAAATGATTAGAAAGAGTAACAGTTTTAAAATTTAATTATAAAATTCACATAAAGTTTGTAACTTTAATATTTAGAATCAATTAAGTTATGCAATTAATAGTTTCAAGTTTTAATACTTTTTTAAAGAAATTTTGTAAAAAAAGAAGCGTATTTGTGATTAACACATTTAACATACACATGTTGACTACATCATTGTGAAAACTAATGGGTACAGAAAAAGTTTAAGACAAACTGTTAGAGGTTGAAACTAAAACCCTAGTTTTGTTGAAAGTTTTGTCTTCATATGCTCATTGTAACAAGGCTCTGTACTTAGATTAGAGACAATTTTTCGACTTTTTGAGTGATAGTGCTCAGTCTAAGCTGTGTGATATTGGGAGCTTAGGATCAATATGTAAAGACTGTAAGGTAGATTCGCCAAGATCATTATCGTATAAGTGACTTAAGAAGAATGGGAGTAGCGGAATGTTAGCAAGGGAGACAATTTGATCCTTGCAGTTCTGTGACATCACACATGAATACAATTTTTCACAATATGATGTTAATATATCAACCTTGACAGTTTTGACATCAGATGACTGCTCGCACCCCCTTTTTGACATTGTGAAACTCCCTTTACCCCCCCACTGCCCCCAGTGACTTTACACATACTTTCTTACAGGAAGTTGATAAGACAAGGTTGGCATTAATTGACAAATACAGACAGAGAAGACTTGAGCTTGAGGCCAAGACAGAGATAGATGAGGAACAAACCAGGAGGAGGGTAAGCTCAACCCTGTCATATCATTTAACCTTACAACTCCTGACAAATAATAAGAATAAGTTTTGGTTTGGATTTTACCTCCAAGATGTGTTAAATTCCAGTACAGTATTTTCAAAAATTCTCCTAAATACTTTGTATTTGGATTAAGCTATGTAATTGTTTCTTTTTTGTCATAAAACAAATATGCCCTTTACGCTAAAATTTTGATAATTTATTTTTCTAATCAGGCCTCTCAAGTTCTGTTTAAGGTTTTTTTATGGTGTTTTTGTTGATGAGTTATATTCTTGACTTAAGAGTTTTCACATTTGGAATAGTCTGTGCTTCAATATGTTTCCTTGTTCATTAAATTCAAACAATACAAGTGCTAAAAATTGATGGTCAACTTTTGAAATCATATCAGAGACAGAAGATCTGTTTATAAAGTAATTGGAAAGAACTGATTCATTTCATAGATACATATGTACAAGTCGAATGCGGTTAGAAGTCAAATTTTAAATTAAAACAATATTTTTTCAGATTGAGGTCCAAATGCAGAACTCTGCTAGAATTCGAGAAACGAAGCAGAGGGAAAAAATTGAATGGCAAAGACAGAGAGAAGAACGGGCTAAACAAGTCCGAAATAAGGTATGAAATCACAGAATTTTATTATTTATCTGACGGTGAAATGCCACAATTTTATTATTTTTGTTTACTTTTAATTTTAATTGTTCAGCATCAAAGATGTTCAGTTCTATTATATCACCACAAGCCAAGAAGCTATGTGATTGGCACTAGGTTTTTATGTAAGAAAATAACTTTGTTTACCAAGTTAAAACCCAACCAAACAAACAAATCAATACCATCACATTTTCTTTATTACACAGAAAATGGCCACCTCTGTTGGTCAAAGTCTGTCAACTGACAACTCCTTCTATCAGAGCACGGATGTCGAGATCTGGGATGAGGTAAACAATATAATTGTTCAATAAGAACTGCTAACTTTTGTCTTGGTAAAGAAGACAGATAGTATTGTTTCTACATGATGCAAACATGAACTTGTTTGTATAATTTAAGAATAGATTTATTATCAAAAAATAACTAAATTAATTATATGTAATTTTGTGTGATTAATTTTTCCTACATTGGTTTAAAATGAGAATATTCATGTGTTTGAACAATCCGAGTCAAAGTTCAGTTTGATTCAACTATTTACATATATATTTTCAAGCTTAAGATCTATTTAGAGAACTGTCTCTTGAACTTTATCTGGCAGTTTTTGTCCAGAGGGTTTGAGATGTTGTTTTGCAAAAGTTTATTTGTCAATTGATAAAGTTTGGGTTTTTTATTTTTATTTATTTTTTACTGACTGACAAACAAAATGGGGCATTACAAAGTTGTAATCTATACAATTACAAGACAGAATTTTTTTCTAGGTACTCAATGTATTCAATGTTGAAACATAGAAAATCCCATTTAATTGTACAAGATTTCCATAAATTTGTTTGCAGACTACTGCAGTCTGATTTGATAATAACACTATCAAATGTAGACTATTATAAGCATTTCAAAATTTCAAAATTATGTTTTCTTTTGACAGTTTTATAAGACATCCTCTTGATTTGAATCTTATTTTCCAGACACCCTTAAAGCCCTCTATTTGCTCAGCAGAAATGCTTCCTCCTAAGAAATGGGTTCCAATCCCAGCTGAAGAGCACCAAGTCGATGTCTCAGATCAAATGGTAAATTAACATTGAGGTTAAATATCTGTTTGGGAAGAAACTGTAAAAGTGTTTTTTTTTGCCTGTGAACTTAGTGACCTGTACCACTGAATTGTTCATGTTCATTGTCAATCTGGGTCAGTTGGTAGTAAACAAGACCCTTCAGTTGTGGTATGTTGCTCCTCAATGCACTGCATGGGCTCAATCCTCCCACTGGTTTTCAGGTTATGAACAAGTGAAATCAGGCGACTTCAGCTATCACTGCGGTGGTTTTTTACAAGGTTATCCTTTTGTGGTTTTGGCCCTGTATCAGTGGTTAGCATGTCAGACTACTGATCCTCCTTTGATGTACAGCTCACAGGTTCGGGTTACCCTCATGTTGTATCTGGAAGAGTCACATGACCCTGGTAGCAGTGGTTTTCACTGACACTTTTCCACCGCATTTAGTAAGGCAAAGTGTAAGCAGTAGGCAATCTGTCATATAAGTTAAAAATCATTGTGGCATTAAACCAACATAAAAAAGAAAAAAATCCCCCTCGTTTTCCGTCATATTGAGAAGTAAATTAGCCATTGTCAGGTAAGTATGATGATACAAACAAACACTAATAAGATGATTCCATTGATGTAAGATTGAATCAGTATATTTAGATTACAGGTAAAATGCAAACACTTAGTATGGTATGACTTGGCATCATCCAAATTGGGTGAGAAATATATAGATATTATAATTTAATTGTAGATTATCAGTGTGTTAATCATACAGGATTTTCTTTAACTGAAGAGAAGTATGCTTCAAGCAAGGTCATATTTTGTCTACTTAGCACTGGAGTAATATCATGACAGAGAAAATTGCCACACATTTTATGGTTGAGATAATGTTACTTTTTGCTGGTGGGGTATACCACCGCCATGGAAGGGAAATATCCTTTAAATAAGTGTAACCTTAAACCCCAAGCAATGAACAATTCAACATAGCAAAGTTTACATAAACTTGAACATTAAAGATCTGCCCAAATGGGTTTTAAATCCGATGGAAAGTGACTGAATTACAAAGATAAAATTAGCTACTATCTGTAAAATAAATCCCTTATTTTTCGAATTTGTTTTAGTCACTTTCAAATTTGAGACTTCTCATACAAGTCATTTGAGCATACATTTTCTAATCAACTATTTGGGAATAACATTAAACTGTGTGTGTTTTTGTGTTGATCAGGCTGGGGAGGATCTCAAGTGGGCTGAACAGCAGAGAAATGCCCAGTGGAGTGTACTCCAGGACCGACTGAGACTCCAGGAGGAGGGTATTGAGAGGAAACCACCTCAGGTAAACACTTCTATTAATACTACAATTCAGTTTTTGCTCATATTGTTCCTTTATTGTGTTATCTGGGCAAACAAGGGAAAAAAAGTGTGTGCGTGGTAGAGTCTGACTGATTGGAAGATGATAAATGTGTGGGCTAATCAAAATCGAGCTTATGAAATCTGGTCAAAACCCAGGCTAGACATCCAGTATTATATCACATGGTGTCTCTATGTGGTCACTGTTCTAGAGATACCATGTGTTTGGATGATTAACAAGTGTAGCTTTCATTTCTTGCACATCACATATTATTATTTGTAATTTGATAATAATACTTGATCTTTGACTGCTAGGTTCTAGTTTAAATGTCACCATGTTACATTTTAAAGTTGTTTCTTTTTTTATTTGTTTTTTATGGTTTGTTACAGTCATGTAATATTAAATAATGTTTTGAGGACTACATGTATGCCATTTTACAGTTATTTTTAGTGTTATCCAAGTGTTCATTTGAAAATTATTAAGCTTATATAATTTAATTATGTCATTTCTAAAAAAATTAAATTAGTCACAGTAAGAATTTGAGTACATGTGTATGTACTTTTTTTATTTATTGACCAGTCTTTGTTCTTGAATTTAATAAACTGATTTTTTGTTGTAGAGACTAGCTCCTTTGCCACCAATCCCCCCCAAAAACCCAGGGACAAAAAGATCTCTAGGCCAAATGGTAGGTTATCTGTCAATATGCTAGCATCTTACACTGTATGAAAAACATTTCTCATAGAAGAGTCATGTGATAAAAGCATTGATGGTTATTTTGCCTGTTGTTTGGTCAATTTGTATAGTAAGAATAGAAAAAAAAACCACTAAACAGTAGGCCTACCTTGCTTCAACACTTTAGATCATGTACAACTTTATTGAACAAGAATCCACCCTGTTTGACAAACACCTTCTAGATGTAGCGATATCAAGCAAATATTTTTATGTGTTGTGCAATTAAATATGTTTTCTTGGTGGACAAAGCTTTAGAAATATACTGGTGAACTTCAAAAGGGGAACAAGTTCACAGTTAGGGGGACATGTTGCAATCCAAGGGGAACAACTTCACTCTTGCAAGCAAAGGGAAAGAACTGTTGACAAGGAATGCTCCACAAAATGAAAACTATAATATGTGTTATTTTATCAATTACAGAGAAGTTAAAATCTTCAAACTTATTTTATTTGCTATAATTATAAGGCTTCAGTGCAATTGATAACAAATCAATTGGTATGCTTGGTGTGTACTAGTGCATTCCAAATATATATCAACGTCTAAATAAAACTATGAGGGACAAAAATAGAACGTACATATCATGATTTTATAACTTATTTATATCAGACTTAAAACTGTAAAAAAAAAGTATGAGAACAATTTACAAATCTACCCCAAACATCATACAGTCCTGTGGTTGGATATATCTTTTAACTCTCTGCTTTCAAGTTGAATTTGCGTCCAACCATAAGTACTAATCTCTGGATTAAATAAATCAGCTTTGAAGAATTTTTGTGAGATTAAGACAATAGAGAATATATCTCACAAAAAGAGAATAACACTATAATTGTAAGAAAAATTGTTTACTTTTAGCTTTATGTTGAGTGTGTTACCTTATGATATATACAATAGTCGCAGCAGAGGTGTTTGGATGGGGTTATACTTGGCGCCCTTTGTTGATCTGATGAAACAAGAATTCAACCTTTGATTACTCCTATCTATCTACATTTCAGTTGAACTGATAGTAGGCATGCATATTTTGGCACAATTTTAAGTTGACATAAGCTATTCAGTTTGTATTCCCCCATTTTTAAACCTTTCAAGTTGTTGTTGTTACAGATTACACCGCATTGTGTAATGATTAACCTCCTGCAGGGCCGTTAATCCTTGACACGCGCCTACAACAACACCGCCCTGTAATCACTCAGCATGATCTAATTGTTTATATGACCAATGCCTGGACCTAGCATAACTACGGCTACAAAAATAAATA
>JARFOD010091892.1:0-17684 GCA_031763545.1 Mopalia muscosa | reverse complement strand
GTAAAACCAAAAACTTCTCATACAAGTAAAACCAAAAACTTCTCATACAAGTAAAACCAAAAACTTCTCATACAAGTAAAACCAAAAACTTCTCATACAAGTAAAACCAAAAACTTCTCATACAAGTTATACCAAAGGTTTACATATACACATTAACTGAAATTTCTTGAAAGTAAATATTTAAACCCATGTAGAGCATATCTGTAAAATGTGTAATTTAAAATTGGGGTCATTTTCATGAAATATCATATCATGTTGACAGGTAAAAATATCTTTTCTTTGGCCAGATTAGAATTCTTGTGTTCAAAATTTGAACATAATCTTTTCCCTATCAGTTGTTTTGAACATTAAAAATGTGCCATCTACTATGTTGCCGGAACTATAGTGTATTACTTATTACCCTTTTCCATCCCTTTTTGGTCTCAGTGTCATGTCCTGGCCACACTCAGGACACGGCTTTACCACGGACAACTCAGCCGGAATTTCATCTACAAACACATGTCCATCAAACTTAAATAATGAATGATACTAATCAATTTAATAACACAGTTTGGTGGTATATATAGAGAAAACATAGTAAAAAAAACCACTATGATCTATTGGTTTCATTGAAGCTGAATCTAGTGTTCAAGGCTGCAGAGGCAGAGGTTATAAAAAGTTGAGCATACTCCTGCTCATCTGAGTTGTGCTCATATTCAGTGGTTATAAAATGTTATGAGCACGTACTCAGCGGAGTAAAAATTATCAAAAGAACTCTACAGTACCTTTTAGTATGGTCTTGAGTATGGTCGGAAGCTTGCTCTTGATTCGTACTCAGCTGAGCACAGAAAGTGTTCTCCATGTTTTTATAACCTCGGTTTTGGAACATGAGTTGACTCAGCTGAGCACGAAATATCATCTTGAGCTTACTCAAGAACTTTTATAACCTTAGCCCATGTTTCATTCTAGAAGCCACTTCACAAAAAAAAAAGGCATTAAGCCAGTTAATGTTCACTTTCCTGGTATCTGTTTACCTATGAAGGACAAATGGGCCTTCATTTGTTTGATGAACACCATACTTAAGGTTATTTTCCTCATATCACAGCATGCCAGTTACATGAGTGGAAGAACGACCACCATTAAGAGGGGGGAAAAAATATGCTCATGCAGCACCAATTTTCATTTACATACAGGAATATATATATTTTTCCCTTCGTTGTTTGACTATTGTTGCTTCCTCACCTTGTTCAGGAATGGTTTGTGCTTCAGCTCCTAAGAACTCTGACAATGCCTCATCCAACTTCATAGCCTGATAATAATACAAACAGATAATCCAAATTTTTTAAAATTCTTTTTTGACTGCAAATTTCATTTTGCTTTCTCTTTTAGACTTATTGTTTACCTGGTGTTATATAAAGATTATAACTATTTCTTTAATTAATTATTAAGTTTGATTTTCTTTGTTCGATTGATTGGTGTTTAATACCGTACTCAAGGGTATTTCACTTAAACGATGATGCATTGTCCACTTCACACTGTTCACAGCCTTATTACGGTGGAAAACTGAGAGGAAACCTTGTAAAAACCACCACGGTGATTGCCGGAGCCACAACATGTGACTCGCTCATATACCGGATGGTCGACAGGTGGACTCGATCTGTATCAAGTTTGAAGTTCATCTGAATTTATTTTAAAGTAATTCTGTTTATCAAAAAACACATACATACATATTCTTAGCTAGAGACCTGTCCACCTGTCAATTCAACAGGTGGATTTCTAAAAACGGTTAAAATGACAGGTAGGAATCCTGAATTTATTTTAACATGGGAAAAATATGAAAATGGAAAATTTTGACAGTCAAAATTCCTCAAAATAGGGATTATAAAGAGGCAGATTTCCAATCCCAGCTAAGACACTGCATCAAGACATTGAGATAAACAATGTTACTTTTATAAAATTCTGTGAAATACAATGCCAATCATGATCTTAGCAGGAGGAAACCACATAATCTACCAGCTTTGAAGTTGATATGTGAATTATCGCATTCATAACATTTTTGTGACAGAAAGAAATAATCATTTACAAGTTGTCCCCCAACAAACATGGTCAGACAGAAAAGTATCTTTGTAATGTTGGTTCTACTTATGCATGAATGAAATTACTACATTAATAATGTAACAGACATAAAGAGGTTATGCATCAATCAACAATGTGATAGTTCACAGAAATTCAAATAAAGGGCAACATGAAAACTAGCAAACAAAAATGAACAGATTTTCGAGCATTGACTGCATGTAAGAAACATAACGCTTCAATGTTACCACCAGACAAACAGTAAAAAATAAATAAACAAAAACTAAAATTTATTACTCATACATACAACAGAAAACGAAGTCTTCAATAATTTATCATTCTAAAAATTATAATATCGAAATTTGGAGAAGAATATCTTACATTTCTAGATGCCTCAATAAACACTTCTTTATACTTCTGTACTTGTTCTGTTAGTACGACTGAAAAGAAGAATCATCACAAAATAACAATACATCAGCTTTATTATTTGAAGATACATGCTGTAATACGAAAGCTATTACAAAAAACATATTATTTTAGTCAAACACTTGGCCAAAACTCATCAACAGGAACATACACGGAGGTAAATTCTAGATTACAATATCAGTGTCTTGACAGCTACATTTCAAACTAAGTTGTTGATATAGCTATTAAACTGTACTCAATGTTAAAGGTATTCCCAAATCAGGTTTAAATTTGATTGGAAGTGATTGAATTACAAAGATAATACTATAAACTATCTGTAAAACAAATCCCGTATTTTTTCGATGCTTAGAACTTGTTTTATTCACTTAAAAACTTGAGAATTTTCATACCAGTTATTTTAGCTGTAATAGGCAGGGGAAACTGCATTCGGAACAATCTGTGTCGGATAGTGACAACTCAGTGGCAAATTATGACGACTCCATACCGGAGATAGACGAAGATACACTGTTAGATTATGAGAAATAACAAAATGGCTGACAGGTTTCTATAGATACCAGTCACTACATGACTTCCCCTGGTGATGTCACTCGAGATTCAAGCAACGAACGCTAAATAAAAGTCAGATGTTCAAATCCCTACTGCTCCACATGTACGCAGAACTTTTTAATGAAACAAGCTGCAAATCGTTCAAGGAATATTGGACTATTTTATGCGCTTTTTAGGTATCAATCATTTGGGAAGACCTTTAATGCCTAAAAAGTTGATATAAAAAGTTAACAGCCCAATTCTGGTTGTAACAATTAATATATTGGTTGGTGTTTTACGCCATGCTTTCTTACCATTCTTGTCCTTTACTCCGTCACAAATCCTGCAGAAAAAAAAAAAACACAATGTAAATCTGACTTATTTTAAAATATTTTGATGATTGTCTATATGAATTTGTGCTTGGGTCAGTTTTTTATGCATATGTATTAAATCGGTACATAAACCAAGTAAAGACTTAGTTATGAGTGAGGAAGCTGGCTGAGCATAAACTATCTGTAAATATGGCTTGTGCTTCAGCTCCTAATGAAAGGAGCTGAAGCAAAAGCCATAATAATAAATGATCAAGCCACACTTATTTTAATGAACTACTTTACACTGACTCTGAACAACAAGACAAATCATTGTCTTTTTCTCTATTAACATTCTTCAAACAGGCTTGAAGTATTTTTTTCTTCTATAAACACAATAAATCAGAATACATTTACTAGCTTACATAGTAAATACCAGGCGGAATTCATTCTGATAACCTGAGCAATCAGAAGGACATACTTGCTGAAGAGGATGCCAAATGTATAAAAATGTATGAAAAAATTCCAGTAAAACTGAAGTTTATTAAAAAATATTAGTACTTTAACTTTAATGTATCCTATGTTCTGTAGGATTCATGGGGTATTGGCTGTTTCCATTTTTTTTTTTTTACATTTAGCGTTTGTTTGATGATTAACAATGTAGCTTATGGTTTAGAATAGTATCAGTGTTTTTATTTTGATGCACCCTATGTTCTGTCATTATGACTCCTCTTTCAACTAACACTAATGGATTCATGGGGTACTGACTACAAGATTAAGTCATGCGTTGTCTTTTTGAATAACACACCGAAATTAACTCAAAGTGCATACAGAAAACTTCTTTGAACAACCACAGTAAATGCAAGAGGATTATTCTTATAAACTAGACACATATAATAAATGTCAGATAAAACATCATAAATTCATCTATCCTTTGATGTTTCTGAGCTTCCTATCATTTTAAATGTAAAAAGATTATATCCTGTGGGTAAACTAATCCTGGTAAACAGATTAATGTCAATACAGTTAATCCTATATTTTCTTCAAGATCATTAATAAAATACAAATAACAGTTTGATTTAAACTCAAAACAACAATGTTATAAAATTATCTCTTTGATTATTATAATTCATCTAACCATAGTGATCAATCCTATGGTACATAGCAGGCAATCAAATACATTCACAAGTCCATTGAAAAGTAATCACCACCAATCCAAACTTTAGCTTGGGTAAAACAACAAGAACTCATCAGGGACTGCTAAGTTCAAAGAGGACCCCCATAGATACTGAGCACAACTTCATTTCTCACCTTCACCAAACAGTTAATAAGAGCAATATAAAAACCAGGTAAATCATTCACCTCTTCAGTATCAAACTTCAACATGAATAATCAATCCTTTCAAAACCAGACAAATTCCAGCAAAAAACAATATTTTCAGAAAAAAAATCAATATGAGAGAAACAGGAAGAAATATTCCCAATTTCACGTTTCCAATGGCTCAGTAAATAACAAATGTGGAAACATAATTATTACTTGGAAACATCACCTAGAGATTATGTTTTGGATATTTTGTCCAAAACCCTAAGTTGAGGGTCTTATTTTCTAAAGATTAAAATTTCCACGATTAGACCGTCACGGTAAAAGGTTATAGTTTTGTTAAAAAGCGTTGATTTTTTAACCGTTGTATACATTGTACTCCAGATGACATGCTTATCTTCTGAGTGGATTAAAATATTACATGAGAGGATTAATTTTTCTTTTGAATGAAAACACAACAGCCCCTTTAAATTTAATTTCAACAACAAAATGCTGTAACAGCCACAACTCATTAAATCCCATTTTTCCTCAAACAGAAATTATTATGTTCATTGCATAATTAAAATTAGGAATCAGGGTATATTGCCATTATACCAATTTAAATATATTTTTGTTTAACAATAAGACAATTCTGCTCTCCTCCACAGGCATTTGAACTCTAAAAGTTCAAATATAAAAGAGATGATCTGTATTTTAAACTTACATGTATGGATCAATTAATACGCAGGCAAAAATACTTCCCCAAGCATCATACTATATGTAGTTACAAAATAAAATCTTTTTTGGTTGGTGAAAAAAAAGAAATGAATTTCAATAAAATTTGCAGAAAAAAAAAAAGAATTTTAATAAAATTCAGTAAATATTTTTAAGTTTCGGTTTATATATTCTTGTTCAATCCTATAATGATAAATATTATTATTTAGTTATTAATGTATGGGGTCAAAGGTGAATTCCAGATGACCTGTGCAATATGTCTACATGTATGTCAAGGTTGGTACAGTTTGTTTGTTTGATTGGTGTTTAACGTCGTACTCAAGGTTATTTCACTTATATGACGACGGACAAAACTACAGAACATCACAAACAAATCTGCTTCCCGTTACCCTTTAGCTCTGAGAACACCAGGGCAACAGAAAGCAACCTCTTATCTCGCCTTTTACGATCGACCGAGGAAGCCGAGGGAGTATTCTTTAGGGCCATGGCCCACCTGCTCCCCCACGGGGCCTCGCATGGCCCTCTTATAGAGTCAATGTCCCGACGTAGGAAGTAGAATCGATTCTATTCAAGAATAGACAACTAAACTTTTCATAGTAATGTCGAAATCTAAACAACGTTTTTTGATGAAGCCCGTTTTTACAAAGCCATTCTTGGTGAAGATGGGTCAAATTAGTATTTGTTTAAAAACGTCACCTCCCTTGACGACACCTGACGGTTACAAAATGACTAACCGCATTAAGGTAACTCGTACATTCCCCCAAATCAAATAGACAATCCGTTTCAACTACACAGGTAACAATTACATAATATTAAGTATTATAGAAATATGATCAATTTGGGATTGGCATAAAAAGATCACTGTGTAGTTTAATGAAGCAAAAGAAAGCGATCTAAACACCCAGAAAACCATTTTAGTGGTCTAGTGTTTTGCACCATGCCAAAGGAAATTCAAGTTCTGTGACGGCGTTGTATTACAATCGTAATGAACGTTTTCAAAACAGGGTGGAATGAGCGCTCCATCGTCATACGAATGGCATACAGTTGAGTAGGACGTACGGCATAAAAGTGTCTAGTATTTTTCTTTAATGGAAAGGGCAATCGTCGTCACATGCTAAGTCATGACAGAATTGCGCTCACAAGACACCTTCTTCAGACAGAAATCTTCCAAAAGCAAGACCGAAAAAAGACGGTCCTTAAGCAAGCCTCTACTCCTCTCCTACCTTGTCCTCAATCGGTGACGATTGTGTCTTTCTTGGATATTCAGGTGCACTATCGGCTTTATTAGCATTTATTCTACGGAAAACATCACTTTACGTTGGCTGACTTCCTGTACACAACGAATAACGCGAGAAAGTGCGTGAAAAGTCAATCGTGCACCTAATTCATTTTTTGGGGGAATGGATAGGCTAGGTTAATATTATGGATATATTTTTGCTGTTGTTGTCGTTGTCCTCGAAAAAGACTGGTCAGAGAAATGTCACACAGTTAACAGAAATTGATTCCAGATGTAACTGAGAAGAAATTTAATGAAAGCGATCTATTCAGGTGGCTAGAAGTGGGATCGAATACGTACATGCCCATAATCTTATGCATCACTCATTCAATTTAAACTCTCTTCTTATTCTTTCAGTAACAAAAAGTAGTCCGTTGACAATGGCGACAGTTGTATCACTATACACACCGTGAACGTCAACTTGAATGGCCTGTCATAACTTAAGAATCAAAGCATTGACCAAAGAGATAATGATTTGAACTCTGTTTAAGAAAATTAAATCAGGGTCATCATAATATTTATTTATTTTATCTTTCTCAGGCTCTTCTTTATGGAGAAAGCTTTGTATATAACTTCTATAATACATTAATATTGTAATTAGTGTGCTCGAAACATGAAATACTCTGTGTTCAAAATAACACGACTTGTCTATAATACCAGACTTATCAGGGGAGCAGCATGTTTTATAACTCCTATAGCAACCTGAAAATCCGTTATTTTCGTCATGCCACATTAATTTTCATCTTTGATATATCCTGTATGTATAACTTTGAAATGAACTCACACGCAACGCACTTATCGCCTGGGTTAGTTACCTCAAGTAGGTAACCGTTTACAATATAGTTTTATAGATGTTTAGGTAATTTGTAAACTACAGAACCCAGCTAGAGCCAGTTATAACGAGCTATCTCGCTGAGGATTTGTTTTGTTTCGGCAGAACGCTATAACAGGCTTCCGTAGAAAACAGTATACTTGGGATCTAGACCGAAACGTTGTAAGTATATCATTTGAGATACCAGGTGGGTCTAACTGTCGTTAAGAAAGCGAATATTAAAAGTAGACTTAATTAATTGCGTTATATTGGGATAACGCTTTCCTAGATTAAATAGATTTTACTTTAGACATGTGAAGGCTCAGGCCCATATGGGAATCGAACCTACGACCGACAGTTCCGTGCCAAATAACCAGCAGTAAATGCTGCTTGTTTTTGAAAACTGTTTTTAAAAAGGTGTAGTTTGCATAGAATCGTTACACAGAGGTCACTAAACGATTTAAAATTGAACAGAGTCAAAAATTTACAGACAGACTAGTTGCAAAATTAATTTGGCTGCTCGGGCTCAACAACATTGTAAAGTAGTCCCATCCTATAACATTAATTGTTTCAGTAAAAAAAAAAATAGTTCCGTAACAACTGCTACAGCGACGTTACAACATGTAGGCATACGCTGTTCTGGTGCATTCTCCCTTAGCGACATGTGGTTACGGCTTACGGGAATACACTCTATTTGAGGCATTTGATTGGTCGACATAATAAGTACAAAACCAACGACGGATGAGCAAATAAGGGGAATCCCCCTCTCATTACAAATTGTAATAAGATAATGCAGTTTTACCTCAGCTAAAATAACGAGTTTATGAGCTCTAAACCATCGTTTTGTAACCACATGCCATCTAGCTATTTAGCATGGACTGTACATTTGTGATAAGCTCACGCCATCACTTTCTTCCAAGGAAGTCACACGCCTAATGCCTAAAATCTGTGATACCAGTCTGAATAGATTTTTGATTTAAGGATAAATTAAATTGTAATCTAGAAAAAGGATTGCATTGATCCATAGCTGAAAGGCATGTAGTCGTTGTGTATTTAAGCAGCTTTAATTTTCTGGGAAAAGAAAACTTATTTATATAATATCGCTTCAAAGTATGGTCCTGAAGCCTCTTCCACAAATCAGTTGTTCGCCAATAAAATCTCGTACGATATTTTTCCCCTATAGTTTTACATGACGAAATTTTATCGTACGACATATTTTGTCGGACGGCATTTCGTGAAAGTGGCCCCTCGGGTGAGAAATATGGAGAGGGCTAGTGCAACTCCGCGCGATTTTTTTGTTACATCATACGGAAGGGTTATGCGTTTACAAATGCTAATTGTTTACTAAATAAATAGTAGCCGAATGCCGGTTTGGAACCTGACTACTATTTATGTAGTAATGTTTTTATTACATACAAAGAAGAAGTGCAAGTTGTTCAGAGCTAAATAAAAAGTTATTATAGAGGGCGCTGTGGGTAGATCATCTGAATCACTTTGCAGTTCTTGTAGGACTGAGGACCTGTCCTACACGTTTATAGCTAAGATGTTCAGTGTCTTCGTATGTGGGTAATCGGTAAAAATTTAAGGTGTCTCTTAATTTGTGGCATGTACACTTTCTGGGGAAGTTTTGACATTTTATTAAATCTTGGTTTCAATCTGCTGTTCAAATCCACATTCTGCAGTTTATAAACTTTACGCATTCATGGATTGTGTTTTTGAACAAACTGCTCGGTGATAAATGTAGTTATAGAGGGCGCTCTGTGTAGATCATCCGAATCACTCTGCGCTTTCTGGGGTACAGGACCTGTCCGACAACAAGTTTATAGCTAAAATATTCCAGTCTCATTATGTGGGAACTTAGTAATAAGGTTTCTCCTTTTTTTGTGGCATACAAACATTTTGGGGTAGTTTTGTCATGTCACTCAACAATCCGGATATCCATATTATGTACTAATGAGCGGCACCTTAGAACATGATAAATAAGGGATGTATGTTAATGAGGACTAAAGTGACTGGTAGGCGTCCTTGACGTGACGTCACCCTGTTGAACGTGATGGCGTCGTGAGGGTCACCGAAATGCATGACAAGTGTGTCGTCTGCTCGTTTAGGAATTTTGGCGGTTACAACGTGTACAAGTCAATGATAAAGTTTGGTTCCCACAGAAGTCTAGTCTAGACTTCTGGTAATGTGTAATCCTGTTTTGGTTTGTAATAAAAAATAACTAAATAAAACGGTACACGGCTATATGTATATGTGCCATTTTCAGAAAAATGTTTAAATAAGGGTAAAGACACTTTTTAGCCTGTTTAATTTTTTTAATACTTTTAAAGTTTATTTTTGCAAAAAATCATGATTGATTTTTACGATGTAGTTCTTTTTAAAAACTAAAAGTTGTCATAAGCTGTCATAAAGCTTTAAAAAAAACACTAAAAAAACAAAGATTAAAACAATTTTGTCTTCACCATTATCACTTCCTTAATATATACGTTGTGTGTTTTTCTCCATCATGGATTCTTTTGTATGCTTTTGTTGTTATTCTGCAAATTTCTTCAAGCCTTTTAACTTGTTGACCTAATTAAAATAACGACCTGCACAACACATAATACAATGGACGTTATATAACTAGATTCCTTTTATAACTCTAAAGACATCACAGAATGCGGCACAATTAGAACTGCTATAGCAAAGATTATAATTAAAAACGGATAACTGTCCGCAAGATTTAATTATAAATGTTCATAATAAGCTCCATTTTTAAAAGACAAATGATATTACGGCGATTGAGAAACGAAAGAGAAAACAAAGCCCACTTTACATGAGATTTTATTAATACATGTACATGCATGTATACACCCATATACTATGTCAAAAAGAAACGCATAGGTGACATGTCACAAGAACTGTCGAATTTCTAAGAAAAATATCGTTTCTTAATTGTGTACAATGGTCATGGATGATTATGTTTCTTAATGCTTCTTGAATCGGACAAAATGGCTAAGTAGACAAGTCATTTTGTTTTTATCCTATAGAAGGCGTGGGTGCATCTCGCTCCCTCTCCCCAAAAGACGGCTAACAGGTTTTTTAATTGGATGTTTAAAAGTATACCCTGTTCTAGCAATCTTCGGTAAACGGGCATTTTTAACCAGAGAATATAAAGAACAGATTTGCTAGGGAGGGAAATAGTCATATGTTTATAGATGTCATGAAAAGGGGAGCAACATTCGAGCAAAACGTTAGTCTCTTTTGAACTAACGAACATCGCCTCCCTGTCTGTAATGATGACAGTGATCTCATCATAAGTCTAGAAAGAGAGATCTCATGGTCAGATTGGGTGTATTTATTGTCCACCACTACTATAGTAGTATAGTCCATCCGTCTGTCCGTCCCTCACAAATGTTTGTGAACACGCTAGCTTGAAAACAAGTTAACCGATTAACTTCAAACTTGGTATATAGCTTCATCTTGTTCAGACAACGGATGGTATTCCATTTGACTAATTTCCGTTAAACGAAATGGCCGTTATTACATAATTTTAGCATATTCATGCCCAGGTGTTGTAAACGTGATCAGTAGAGAATAAATTCATGGATTAACTTCAAACTTGGTATATAGCTTCCTCTTGTTAATACGGCGGACGTGATGACATTTCACTAGATTCCGTGAAATATAATGGCCGTTATCACATAATTTTAAAATATTCATGCCAGTATGTGTTCTGAGCACACTAAGAAGAGAGTAAAAACACAATGTATCAGACTGAATTTTAATAAAGTCCGTAAAACAAAATGACCTCCATTGCATTATTTTACAATATTCATCACTGTATATGTCGTAAACACTATATTCTATAACTCTGTAACAAATTCACAGATTAACTTGAAATATAGTCCAATCTTATTAAAACAACAGATGGGATTGAATTTCACCAAATTGCTTAAAACAATAAACAGAATAATAAAGAAAAAAAAAACAGACGCCATCGGCTGCCTTACCACAAAGCCAACAGAAAGCTGCCATTTCTATAGGCATCTTCTCACATAAGGATTTAATGGAAGTTTATTCTTTGCCTGTAGCAGATATTGATTCACTTATAACAAGAGGCTTTGTGGTTTATTATTTATAATATAATATAATAAACCACAAAGTTTAAGTAACCTATGGTGGATAATCTGTATGAAACTAAGTTAAAAAACCTAATTTAGGACCGGGTATCAAAATGTACAAAGAGTGCAGACATCAATACAAAAAAAACATGGTACAAGTAATGTTCTGTCCACCAGATAGCGGACAGTTAGAGGGAGTTTCGTGCTGCACTGGTTTTCTCAGACATATTTTATAACACGAGAACCCAACCGGATATGATGCTTTTGTCTTGTGATTTGTTTGTTCCTTGTTAGTGACATCAACAGTGGTTTTTATGTCATCAATTTGGACCGAACGTTGCCATATTAAGGACAAAATATAATGTCCAATGTAAAACTATTTTCATAACAGAAACTGAATACATATTGTTAGGTTTGTTCTAGTTTTGACAATGTCAAATTGGAATATCTTGAACATTTTCAGTTTTAAATATGACGCATTTTGTTTATCATAAAGAAAAGCTTAAACAAAAAACCCACATTAATAATAAGATACAGTATCAACTACATGGAGCTGAAAACAGGATTAAACACGAATGAATACATTTATAATTCAATCTTTGGTTAAACCGATATATTCCTTTTCTGGTCGTCTGTTGTCTAACGAGAGTATCCTATAACAAGTCTCCTGGAAAAGGTCATGTAACCTAGCCAGTTTCCGCCAAATTCCATTACACACATAATCGAATAGAAACGGGATTGACATAGAAAAACTACCGCCAAATGAATCCCACCCGATTCCGCCTGCCACAGAAATTAGACTATATGTATTTTTCACTGTCGTTCGACAGTTAATTTTACCACAAAAACGTGAGGATTTCTTCAACCTCGTAAGCTAAATTGTAATCTGTCCCAATCTCAGCTCTTTTCTGAATGTTTAGTAGACGATACACGAAGAGTTAGTTTTTGTGAGAAGAATGATTGAGAATACAAAGAAAGAGTATACAAGCATCCTATTCCTAATTACGTTGATCAACTGTATGAATCATCGTTTTCTTTACATCGAATACCCCATTATTTTTATGCAACCAAATATCTTCTCTGATGAGAAATCTCAACAAGTTGTCCTAGTTCCATTGAGCTGTCAACTAACGTCAAATTTCATAGTATCCGTGGATTAGGACTTTTCAAGGCCATTCAACAACATAACAGTTGTGCCACATAAGACTGAGCATACACATATGTATGTTTGATATAAAAGTGAATACCATATTAATCTAAATTAATCGAGGCATTACACGTAGGATCTATTCGCTACATAGTTATGGGGCGTACTGTGTGTTTTTTTAACGCCACTATTTCCCCCATTTAATGCTTTTTGATGTTCAATATTAACACACATTTATTACTCTTTGCCTTTTTTGGACGCTGGATTATTTAAAACATAGCTCGATTTGATACATTCAGCAAATCCATCAACTGAATAAAAATGAGTTTCTATATTAATAGACTAGGGTGATATTTGTTGTTAGATGACGGTTCCGCTTCCAATTTTTTATTGCTCTGTACAGTAATGTTGTTTTTACTATTTTTTTTTTTTTTTGCGATTTCTGAACTTAAATGTTGACATTATTCAATGCCTCGCAGTACGAGCATCAGGGAATGTCGCCATTACGCCAGATTATGACAACGCCAACACTGTGGTACTATCCCTTAATGACGTATTTGTTGCTGGATAATATCATTAGTATACGTTTACAATCAATCTACGGTTTACGGGTGGGATAATAGGGGGTGCCCAGTGGGAGAACCTGAAATTACAACACTCACGTTGGCTTCGTCTTTTAGGTGACTTCTGATTAATTGCCTTATGCGCTGTTGCAGATCAGAGATGTAATGCTTCTATATATTCACCAGCACTCAGGCCGGCTGGGCAAAAGCTTTAACAGACTGCGCTACGGTGGTTCATGACTCTGCCATCCAGCGACAGATTATTAATCTTTCTGTATGTGAATAACGGACATAGACACGTGAAATAATCTTATTGTCTGACCTATGTTATATTGTTTGGGTTATTCTGCTAATCGGATTATGACAGATCTCAACTTAGGTGCCACAAAAATCCAATGCATCATAAGGCGTGTGCAGTTTTAATACCGGACGTTGTAGATGTTACCTTTCTATTCTAAAATGTATGACACATATATCCTTGCTTGTTATATATCAGGAGTATGTGCTATGTACAGTGTTCACAAGATTCATATCTGGTCATTTGCTTGATATTTTGGGAGTTTATTTTTTGTTTACTTCTGCATTATCTGCGTTTTTGCATGGTTAAAGATTTAGTTGTATCTCTACACATCAGGTGGCGCCAGCTTGTTTTATCAGGTTTTCATTGTTTGAGCAACCAGTGAAGTTTTTTCTTTGCCACACATATTGGCCACTAACAAAAAAAGCGGGGACACGGCTATGCTAAGATTACATTTTAGAACTGTCGTGTTATATCTTATTTTAGTATCACCTGAACCAGAAAATAATCACTGGAGTGCTAGGAGCATTATCAGGATTAAGATAATTGTTAGACATCCAATGTTCCGCTGGCTGATTCATTGACGACCTTTAATATACTCTGTCAAAAAAGCTACCCAGGGGTGAAATATTAATCAAATTGTTTCTTTCATACAAATCGGATATTTCAGTAATTTTTGGTTGTAGCAAAATTAAAGTTGGTATAAATATGTGGTAAAGTTCTCACTACGGCCCCATGGCAGCACGGGAGTGCTGAAGTCAGTACCTTGTGTGGCTACTGTGAGCTGCAAACACTGCGTGACACCACCTTGGCACAGACTCAATAAGTCGTTGAATACGGGCACCTAAATTCTTAACCCATTCTTCATGCGGTGCAAGGGAAAGTTGCAGTAGCGCCAAATCAGCTGGGCTACGCCTGATAAGTCTGTCCTAAAGAACGAGATCTGGCGATGGCAACACATTTATGATCTGATCCACTAGGTAGTTAGTTCACTGTTAAACCTGCTTCGCATTGTCCTGCTGAAGGGATTCTCTCTGTCGATTTATAATGGGAAGCATGTGAGGGCGCAGAATTTACATTCCGAAAGCGTACAGCTGTCAGGTTGCTTTGTATAAGCACCAATTCAGTTCTGCCTGTTTAGGAGATGGCTCACAAAATCACCAAAATGATTACACTGCCTCTAACGAATCTGTCAGCTTGTGAGACTCAGTTGTTGGCAAAACGTACGTTTCTTGAATCTCCTGCATACGCGTTGTCATCAATCATATCTCAGGAAACATGACTTGTCGATGAACCTTACTCGCCACCAGTTTATCATGTTCCAGCCCTGTCCATCCGTTTGCTGGTGAAAGTGTTTACAAACGTCGATGTTGGCGTTGCAGAACAGGACCAACATTTGGTCTCGCCCGAAAACCAGCTTCCCGAAGTCGGTTCCGAATGTTTTTTGTCGACACACGTTTTAATCTTCTGTCCAGCTGTGTTCGTTGCTGTGGTGGTTCGGTGATGCAAGTGATGAACCCGGGTTTAGCTAGTTTCGTGTTGCAGTTGTTATGGGAGGTCTAGCACTTCGGGGCCGGTCTTCTGCAGATTGTAATCCCTGAAACCTGTTCCAAAACATAAAATAGTGCTCTGTCTGACTTTCTAGTGCCGTTGACGCCTGACTGTGATTCACCAAACCGAAAGCGGTCAATCTCAAGTTTAGATTCGCAAGGTTAAATCTAAGAATGTTGTTACTCATGTACAGAAAAATGCACATCATTGCATGAATTGAACCTTTAAATACCAATCAACCCCACAGTATTTTCCCCAAGTTTCATTTGCAGTCTTCAAAATCTGAGTATTTCATGTGGCGTAATACAAATTTTGCAGAAACGCGACCCTGCGTGTTATTTTTTTTTCACCGTGTAGCTGGCCATGTTGTCCCATTCCAGGAACATTGGGAAACATAATCATCCATGGCCATTGTACACAAGACACGATATTTTTTTAAGAAATCCCCGCTTTTTTGTTGACTTTGACCTAACGCGTCTTTTTAGTCAGGGTATATTTAACCGTTCGTCTATAGCATATTGCTGAAAAAACAATCTCGCCAAAGGATACACTTTTGATGTTGTGTAGACATCAGTTTGTACGATGAGTATTTATTGATAAACGCTCAATCTGACGTTTATCCTCCTAAAGACAGGAACGATGAATCATGAATGGAAGGAATTCAATGACATCGGCCTGGATGACGTCAGTAGCCAATGCAGTCAGAAAGTTGAAAAAGAAAATATGAATACCACATATGATGCTTTTTTATCTATAAAATACAGGATTTTACACATATAATATATGTGGGTATAACATTTAACATACCTTCCCTTTCTGTCAATTGTGTTGTCTCAGATAACAGGACTTTGGTTAATCAATTCAAGTCAGGGACTTTAGGCCAGTGTTGTCCCATATTAGCATTAATACAAAGAAAGACTATGTGGATTCAATGGTCAATATGTACTGATTGAGATGATAAAAAGACAATATTTAGCTTGGTTATAATATTATCGAACTATGTTTCAAGACTAATAACTTAATTGAGTTTGTTAGGCTATCAACATAGTACCAGGGCATTATTTTCATAGTCAGACTGGACATTTGCCAACTATTTAGAGAATGGTGGATCACAGCTGATATCTGGCATCCATAAAGATACTTGTGATGTCGAAAAGCGGTTTGTTTAACAGTAAAATTTATATAGGCCTAAAAATCACCAGATAGAAATTATAACCAAATAATGATGTCTTTAAAAGTATCAAGATAAATCACTTGTTAACCACACCAACGTTGAAGTACTAAGTCTTGATACAGTTTAATGCATTTGTACTTTATTGTGTAATGCTAATAACAGCATGAAATCCAAGATAAGTCAAACCTAACGTCTTATGAATACACCATGCCACTAAGACTTAAAGAAGAGTTCACCAAAAACGGTTTTACTGTCACGTGACAAACGTCATAAATACTAATGTTGAATCCAGAAACTGTTAATTTGAAGGTACTAAAGGCCCACAATATTTGTCTTCAGTTTGTCGAAATACAGTTGATTGTAGTATTATGCCTAAATTGCGCCATTCCGCTCATTTGAAAATGTTCCTTAGCAATGGGTGAATAAACCCACCCCCAATGTCAATGGCGACAAACAATATCTAGACAGCACAACCACAAGACAAGAAAAATTAGCTCACAGAGGAATAATTTATGTTTACTTTGTGGTTCTAAGGCCACCAAGGATTCAAGAAGATCGTGCGCAAACGGGATGAGTAAGCTCTTGTTCAATTGCCCTGGTTTCTAGTGAATCGTACTGTTGCCGTAATGGATGTTCTAGTCCATCAAACCTTTCTGCGATTTAGCTTGGGTGGCCGATTATCCGATCTGGCTCAAACATAGTCTGGATTCGATTACTAATACTGTTATCGGATTGAAGCCTGTTGTTTTTTGCGTCGTTTGTTGGTCGAACGAGATAATCGAAATTTAGCGGAAAAGATTGGTATCTGCCGATATCCATCACAAATAATCAAGTAAAACCGGAATGGTGTATAAAAAGCATTGAAATGTGAATCGAACCAAATTCCGAACGGTAAGTCAATAAGATTTGTATTGAGTTTATTATTTCTTTTGCGTTGAAATCTTTTTTAGCTTTAAACAGTAGGATTTTCTTTAGATAAGTAGTTGTTTTCCATTTTTTCTGACAATGCCGATTGTTTTGTAGTTTGAGTTTTGAGTTTTGAATTGATTCTGCTTATTTAATTATTTCGGCTTTGATTAATGAATAATGTCGACTGAAAGGTTATTTGGAAGTGTTTCGATTCTGAAGTTTAGCTCAAATGATACTCTAAACTATTTCTGTCAATGACCTATATATACTAGACTGGCTATCATGTGCGCATTGACGTGCAAAGAGTTCCGCCATGTTGCTAAAGTGGGGCCACCCAGAACTACTACAAAATGTATTTATTTTGTGCTTCATATAATTGTGGCATTATACATGGATCGATGAGCAAAACCGCTTAGATAATAACCTGCTTGTAAGATGCACTTCTAGTTAATGTTTCTATATCCAAAATGTTGTAGTTTTCGCTAAATGTTAATAAAATATTTGACA
>JARFOD010091882.1:0-17687 GCA_031763545.1 Mopalia muscosa | reverse complement strand
CTCGCCTCTTACGATCGACCGAGGAAGCAGAGGGAGTATTCTGCAGGGCCATGGCCCACCCGCTCCCTCACAGGGCTACTTATGTTTAAAGATAGTTTTAAACTTGCTTACTGGTTTATGGAATTAAGATAAATGCAATACCATCCGTCTGAACTTTCTTAACAAGAGGAAACTTTCTTTGTTTTTAAAGTAAATGAATGTATGGTACAAACTTGTATTAACAAAACAAACGAACATAAATATTGCCAAATTATGCAATGGTGAACGTTTCCTTTAACAATATAGTGATTACGGCCAATTGAACGGACAAAATCATTATTCAATAAAACAGAGTAAATCAGTGGAGATTTTCAACAGAATATCCTAAGTAATTAATTGACACCTGAAATATAGAGATTTATGTTTGCAAAATTACATAAACCTAGATATAAAAATGAAATCACTACAAAAAAACAAAATAAACTTCGTAGCCATGGCTATAAAAATCTAAGTCAAACTATTCCTGCCACAGAAAACTTTATACAGTGTTTTAATAGAACCATACATAGGAGATTTTGTTGTTGTTCAATTGTGCCATGTTCAATCGTTCAATTCGAGAAAATCCCAGGATGCAACACACAGAGAATACAGATTGCCTTCCTGCTGACCAGTAACCTCAGGAGCACCAGGCCTATGGCTGACCCGCCTACCCAGTGTATTCAGTAGTATTTTATACACATTTAGTATTTATGTAGAATGCACCTATACACAATTAAAATTAAATTTCTATGCTTTGCTGTAAACACAAAAATACACATAATTTTAAGACAATGCACATACATTTATTTTAGGGTAGGCAGGTCTGCAATACAAAGTTGCAGACCGAGGAAGCCGAGGGAGTATTCTGCAGGGCCATGGCCCACCCGCTGCCTCACGGGGTGAAGGAGATGGGAAAGATGTCAAAATTGGACACCCAGTTATATGAAAAATTATGCAAAATAATCCCTGGTAACCCTTGGTGGTATGATTCATACAAAATGCTTTTGATTCTTAGAGAAATGCTCAATCCATAGGACAAATGGACTATATACATATATGTACATACCTTCATAATTTGGATCTATCTTGGATCAAGATTGAGATAAAACAAGCCTAAAGCCTCTGTGACAAAGAAGGACTCAATTCATCATAGGAAAAACATAACACAACAAGAAAGTCCATTGTCCTAATCTATCTGATTTTCCTTATCACAATTTCCACTGGTCAAACGAACAAGACAAAACAAACGCTTACCATTCCAAATTCCATATAGTTTTCCATAAATCTCTAGTTCAGTGTTAATGTGCACATATCATTGTCACATTCAGCCTGAAATACATGTACACATATAATAGGTAATACATTATAATAGAGAAATACATGCTATCCTTATAGAATACATGTATATAACCATTATCTCTATTAAATTGATGAACTTCAACCAAATACAAAACCATGACTAAGCGAGAACAAAAAGAATATGATAGTATCATAAAAGCTGTATTGATTATTAAATTCCCTTGGGGTACCTAACAAATTTCTGTAACAATCACATTCATTAAAATCATTGCTTAATAAGATCGGCATCTGGGTATAGCTACCCTTGACATTAACATCACATGACAGGGCAGTATCCAGAGCCATTTTAGTTACAGAAAACGTATTGGCGCCCAAACTAATGTCAATATATTATAGTTTTCATAAATTCCTGTTGAAATCAAGGTAAAAGTGGATTCAGAACCCTGATTATAGTCTGAAGAATTTGGGATAGGAACCTGAGAATTTTTTCTAGAAACTGCCCTGCATGATACAGGTATGGTACTTATGGGTTTGAAGCTACACTGAAGTTTGATTATTCATTTCATTGTGGTTTAGCGCCGAAGTTAACGTTAAATATCTCCCTCATATCATGTTTTGCCAGCAACTGTGCTAAGGAATTCCCGCTCAAAACCACTGGCAGCAAACAATACCAAACAGAAAAAATACACAAGACAATCAGAAGACAGGGAATCACAAAATATATCGGCATCATGCTGCTGCTTGGCTCAGAGAGAACCAGGGCACAGGGAAGCTCCCTCTCACAATAAAAAAAAAGAAGGAAAAATACACAAAACAACAGAATTATCCACTCACCTCAACTATTGCTTCATCTTGTCTTCACTTTCTTCTAAAACCAACCATATTGCTAAGTTTCAGTGTAAGTTTGGTTGTCCTAACAGCCAATTTTGGTGGGACTTTACAAAATGCTCTTGATTTTCAAGTCCAGTTCTTCATTGTCTTGGTGATTAAAATTTTCAAGAACTTTGCATGTTTATTTGTCCATACCTGGATTTATCGAGGTATTTATTATGGTTGATCACCATGCTACCATTTCTTGATGGAATATTAAGGGTTCTTCCTTGTCCAAATACCATTTTAGATTTCAAAAGTTCTCACAGCTGCTATTCCAATTTGGTAGGAGTAGGATTATCAGAATATGTAATGCCTGTCTTTGTTCCTTTTCAGATATCTATGATGTTTTCAGTAAGGCTTATGCCTATCGATGACAAAGGTTTCTTCCTTATCTTCTAAGACAATCGATTTGTGAATTGACAGACAAAATTGTCACCTTTGAAAACTCAGTTCATTACCCATTTCTCCACACACGTACTTCAATTGTCTCATATATTATTTGATGAAAGAGCTTACATACTGTTATCCAGAGTAGCTGTCCCAATATTTTGATTATTTCGTTAGATCATTGGCACACATAGGCACAGATACAGAATTCTTATTTCATTTGGTCTACAAATATACTGGATTACCTTTTGGTTTTGATTCAGGATGACATTCCATCTAATTATCCAACTGATTCAACAACAGGTGGTCAGATGGATTTTTAGTTCATGACTAAGTCATAGAATTTGAGCATTTCAGTTTCTTTGTTTAGATAATTAATTTGGGCAGTTTTATGTAATGTAATACAGGGAAGTGACCTGATTGGTTATTTTACCTTCTGGAATAAAACTTGGATAAGATATTTATCTTCTGGAGATAGATGGGGTGTAAATGTCTGACCATCTTGAAAGAGTCAATTGGGTGGGAAATAATCTTTCAGACTGTTTACAAATTGATTGAACTCCCCAATCGACTTTTTAGGGGGCAAAACTCTGATGAGGACAAACCAAACAACTTGCTGAATACCATAGACTGTTTGAAGAGTCTGCTCTTTCATTTTACACAATTGATTCAGAATTATTTCTTGGAAACGTGGATAAAAAGCCACTTCTTCGCTCTGTTTCTATAAAAGAATGGTTTTTGTGTTTGTTTGTTTGTATTAAGAATAAAATTGATTGTTAATTATAGACTTCTCCGTTAGCTTGGAACACTGTTGGTTTTTTCTTCAATTTTGGACGTTTCAACTGCTACAGTTTCATTATATGATAAATCAATATTACACTGCTTGGACTTTATATCCTGTTGGACAATACAAGTTTCTTTTAGACTTAACAGCATGCCAGTAGAATCTAGTTTATTTTCTTCCTTAGACAAAGCAGATTCCATTGAAGTGATATGGCTTTCAGGGAAATCTTTAGAAGCCAAACATCGAGGTTCATTGTCCTTGTGAAGACTGCCATCAATAGACATTTGTATAAGATTGGGTTCAACTCTTGGTTGATTCATTGGAATTTGAAAAACATTTGGCAGACTTTTGTCTATGTTTTGGGATTCACCAGTATCTTTAATTTGAGACAAAACTATCTCAGAGGAAACTACTTGTTTTACATGGCTAGTGGTCAACTCAGTGCCTGGTGACATGTCATGATCAGATATAAAATCTTTATGGCAATCAGAAACAAGGTTAATATCTTCTGAAAGAGAACGACTCCTCAAAGAAGAATTATCTGATTCTTCAGTTAGCATATCAGTTCCAGGACTTGGATTATTGGTATCAAATGTTGTGGAAACATTTTTTGCAGCTCTCTCTGAAATGTTCTGGTCGACAGAAAGATGAGTAATGTCTTTCTCTTTGGCATTAAGACCTTTATCATAATCGCTTGATAATACTACTTCTAAGGCATGTTTCTCTGTCAACGTCTTGAGCTGCTGTTCAGATGTGCTCGAGGGCACTTCTGATTCAACATGTGAGCCACACAATCTATGTGGCTTATCTTTATTCCCTATTTCAGAGGGAGTTGTATGTACATCACATGTCTCGTCTTTTTTAGTCTCTTCATCAACTGTCTCACTGCTTTGCGTGTCTTCATCCTCATGAAGGCCAAGTTGAGATAACTTTAATGCCATGCTCTTTCTCTTCTGGCTCTTTCTTGATTTTTTCTAAAATCATAAATATACTAGTTAGTAGATTCTGTCACATTGTTTAGTTCTAATGAATGGAAAACTACTAATAACATAAATTTCTGTGTAAGGCTGTTAATTAGAATACAATAGCCATTTGTCTGGGTTTGGTCTGCAATGGCTGGTAATGCCACCCTTAAGGTTTGCTGTAGCAGGGTTACTGTCGAAAGATTCATTGATTGTAGGTAAATGTTGTTTTACATTGTGCTTAAGGCCAAATTACTTATTTCAACGGATCTAATTACCAAAGAAGCTCAAAGAACATCTCACAGGAAACCTTTACAATGTCATCATTATTATAACTGACATTAATCCATATTTAAACTTTTATACCCATTTGTTGGAACATGAACAAAATTTGAACGGTAATGACATAGAATAAATGCAATTACCTTAGGCGGAGGTCTATCTGGATCGTGTAACCTCATATGCTGTGCAAGTTTTTGCTGTCAAAAAAGAAAAGAAAAATTGCAACCATAAGATTTAGATTTCTGATGAGAGCTAAGTATGTACATTTTGACCTTATCTTTGATAAAACATTGCTACAAATTCGCAGTTTAAGAGAGTTAGGAATAAAGATTTGTTTTAATCCACAGTATTGAATTCATTTGTTTTCAGTCTGGTATAATGTGTTTAGTGCAGGAAACAGAAAACTTGACAATGATTGTATGGCATTAAACTGTCAAAGACTATACCCAGTATTCTACAATGGTTTGTTTGTTTGATTGGTGTTTAACGTCGTACTTATATGACGACGGATTGTCCACTTCACACAGCCTTGTATCGGTGGAAAACCAGGAGGAAACCTCATAAAAACCACCCCCGCTGGAGCCACAACATGTGACTCCCTCATTTACCTGATGGTCGAAAGGCGGACTCAAACCCGTGAACGGTAAATCGAAGCATGTTCAGTTCAGGAAGCGCACTCGCTACCACTGAGCCACAGCCCACCTTAACAAGAGGAGGCAACAGTAAATGTTTCAAGTTAATCAGTGGATTTGTTTTTAAATTATCATGTTCACAGAAAATAGGCATCTATGTTCAGTATTGCAAAATTATGCAAAGGTGACAAATTGACAATATTGTAATCCGCAATTTGCTAAAATGCAATCCCATTTTTCATCTTAATAGAAATTCCAATAGTGGATTAGTTTTCATGTTCACAAAACATAGGAGTGAATATTGAAAAATGATGCAATGGTGGCCATCTTATTTCACGAAATTTTGTAAAATGCCATGTCATCTGTTGTCATGGAAGTTTTATTTCAAGTATCAAGTTAATCCGTAAATGTGTTATTGTGTTGAATTCGTTCTCAAATCATCATTTTTTCGTTACCCATGTATTTGTTTGAATTTAGCAAAATAGTGCAAAGGTGTCTTTTTGTGTTGCAACAAATTCCATACTTTGTTTTAATAAGAGGAAACTTAATTCCATGTTTCAAATCAATCTGTGAATTTTTCCTCAAATTATCCAGTTCAAAACAAATTTGTGTGAATATTTTTAAAAAAATAGGCAAAGGCGCCCATATTGTGTTGTGCCATTTGATGAAATGCAATTTTATCCATTAATTGCTTTAATAGGAGAAAGCTAAATTTCAAATTTCATGATAATTGGTCAACTTGTTCTAAAATTGTCATTTTTACAATCCACAGACCTGAATATTGTAAAATATTAAAATGCCAGAGATATCGTTTTCAGTAATTTGGTGACTGACATTTTGTGGCTGACTTACAGAAGGATAGAAAGATGTGGATTGGCATTTCTAAATCCCTCTCTAGTCTCTACTATAATAGCAGGGACACTTAATTAAACATATCAAGTTATATGGAAGAACTTCACCCGTATTATTCTGTTTGGTAATATTATTTCCACTGTAAAGGGCGAGGATATAAGTGACCACAATCAGTATGTCTTACTGCCGTAAACTTTATCATAATATACCATTTGTTTTGTTAGTATTTGTTGTTTTTTTTTTTTGGTGTCAGATTGATCTGGTTAATTGATAGCAATGCTTTAAAAGTCATAGTATTAAACAGTATCCAATATGCAACCCACTAATAATCCCAAGGGGAAGGAGAAAATATATCCGAAAACTTTGTCATAAAATTGAATCTGTTCAAACTAAGAAAGTGTTATCCAAAAATAACGAAAATACTGTTAAACTTCACTTTCTAAAAGACACAAAAATTCAATCCATCATCATATAAGTGAAATACTCTTGAGTACAACATTAAACCCCAATCAAACAAACAAAGAAATAAATAAACAAAACAAATACGCACGCTGTATAAGTTAAACATACATGTAGTTTAATTTGCTGTATGCATATTCGCTTTATTCTGCAATTAAGTTTTAAAGAACATAGAGTGTCATATTGTGGGAACTACCATCACTGACATAATAATTCTCAAGCATGGCATCTAACCTGAATCAAACTTGAGTCAGTACAAACTATATTGTGTTATAATATAAGTTGCTTTCTATACTCTACAAGGTCCTGTGTATGTTCTACTTAAATTAAGAAGAAGCTGAACAATTTTTGTATCTTGTTAAAAAGTGCATATTAACTCCCAGTTTTACACCACATTAACTTAGAAAGTGTTATCACAAAATAATGAAAATACATGTACTGTTAAAGAAACAGTTGTAGCCAAAATATGTATGTTAGCATCTGGAGGTCTAATTTTTGACGGGGGAACTGCAGCCCTGACCCAGTGGCTAGCGTGTTGGGCTATGGATCCTCCTCGAATACACCACTCAAAGCTTCCAGTTCTGATGTTTAACAAAGGTCTATGAGCGAATCCCACAAAGTAACTGGCAATTGCTAGGGTTGTATTTTTATCTCCAGATTTCTCTTCGAAACATATGCTAGTGAAATACTGGCATTGAGTATGACATTAATTCCCATTAAAATAACCAACAATTCTACAAATTGCTCTGAAACCAGTTGTATGCCGTTATAATTGCAGGTTGTTTGAACTGGTGGGCTGATGTAGGAATCTGTCAAAGGCTTCACCCTATGGCTACAACAGGGGATGGAAACTGTCTCCTACATGCTGCTTCTCTAGGTACGGTTAAGTAAATTGTTTAGTTCAGACATATTTATTTATTTGATGTTAGATCAACAGGATTAAATCCCAAGTATAGATCGCGGGTGATTGAAGGGAGTTTCATGTTGCCCTGGTGCTCACAGAACTAAAGGGAAACAGGAAGCCGATCTGTGTGTGGTGTTTGTATTACATCCTGTTACTGTCGTCTTTATTTGTTGCCAGGGGTCTCGACAGCGGTTTCCTTCACCCATTGGGCTGGCACGTCGTCATATAAGTGGAATACCCTAGAGTATGACGTTAAACCCCCAAATCAAACAAACAAATATACAATTATATATCATAGACCAGCATGCGACAGGAAAACTGGTCTGGGTATAAACAGTGGATAGCAGATTTGTGGAACAGGACATTGAAAGATAGACAGGGGTAGTCTATCAATCTACAGAGTTGAACTTCAGAGTTTTGTACTCGCTGTTATTCCATGTTGTTTAGTTAAAATATAAATTCTGAGCCATTAACCGAAATCTTCCTGTTAATCGTGAGCTTACACTGGGTAATAAATTAACCCAGAAGTCCATACACCTATGTGGACCAGATGCATACATTCTCTAGATCATACACTCTAGACCACTTAGCAATGGAGGTCCTTAAAGCAAAGTGTTAAAAAACCAAGGCGGACTTACCTACAAGTCTATAACTGTTGAAGTATACCTCTTTCATCCGATTCAAATGCTCTTATAAACCAATCAATTTATTTTTCAGCCATGTGGGGTTTTCATGACAGAGATTTGATCCTCAGAAAAGCTTTGTACAACTCAATGACTAGTGGAGCCTTCCATGGAGCACTCTTCAGGCAATGGAGGCACCAACAGACACTTGTTAATAAACAGGTACTGGTCTTTAAACAAAACAGTAAATAACAGAATAGTGTTCAATTCTGGTTTATGGGGTTGGTGTTATTAGTATTATTGCTGTAGGACTGGAGTCCACCGGCATAATTTAAGTGAAATACCTTTGAATATGACCTGAAGCACCTACCAATCGATACAAAGCTCCCTCTCATAGTCATTTGAGGAAAAGTACCTTGAGTTTGGCCTAAGGCCCTAACCAGACAAACAACATCAATATAAAAATTTTAACCGAGAGCATAACATGTGTCGAACAGAATAAAATATTTTGTTACTTAACATCTGTAAATCGTTCTGAAATATGTTGGCCATCACTTTTAAGGATTGCCAGATTAGAATTGTTATCGAAGGGAGACAACTGTTATCTAACTAATCTTTACCTGGTTATCTCCCTTAGACTGGTCTGATTTACTGTGAAGATGAATGGCGTAAGGAATGGGAAAATCTGCTACGGTTAGCATCCACCGAGCCCAGACGTTCAAACACTGACCGGAGCAGAGATAACAGCTGCTGTGATAGCCCACTTACTCATGGGTAGGTTTGGTTGTTTATTTTACTTTATTGTTAATTTTTTGCGTTCTTTTTCTCTTTTGATTTAGTCTTTGAAATAACCATTACCAGTCTAAACAATGTATGTTTTCAGTTTTATTCATGCTGTACGTCAGCTTTGAAAGAAGTTTTCATTTTGTTTGTATTGTTGTTCATATAAACCAAATAACCTTAAGTCCAAATTTTACCACTAATCAATCAATTGAAATTTATCCTGGTTAAAGAAAGCCAATTTTTGATTTGTTATTTTTAGAAGCTCTAGCTGTAGACACTCTACCGTTGTCTATGAGAGCCTGGAGGAGTTCCATGTATTTGTTCTGGCTCACGTATTACGTCGACCAATCGTCATTGTCGCTGATAAAGTACTGCGAGACACTAACGGGGAGGCTCTAGCTCCAATTCCCTTCGGGGGAATCTATTTGCCCATTGGATGTCGCCCACAGAACTGTCATCACACTCCGTTACTTCTGACATATGATGCTGCCCATTTCTCAGCTCTGGTACCCATGAAGAGAGAGAAGGCTGTAGAGGAGAATCATGCTTTACCAGGTAGGTCAAGGTTATATGAGGAGGGTAGCTCCAAATGGATAATATTGAATGTAGTCCACACATCGCCTCATAAGTCTTCTCAAATCCACTATCAGACCTGCCTACCCTGTGTAGTCTGGAGTATTTTGTACACATCATTTTGTTGAATTAAACCCAAATACCCACATGAATTAAAATTCTGTACTATGCATTATCAATAAATTACACATAATGGTAAGAAAATACTCCTAAAAGGGAATGTTTCTACACATAAATCTCTTCTAGGGTAGGCAGGTCTGCACTTTAAGTGATTTAATCTATTGTCTTGAGTGTTTTAACAGTTGAATATTCAACCAAAAGTGTCGGTCAAAATTAAAATACCTTTTTTGTGCACCATTAATTTTTGTTCAATGGAAATAGTGGTTTGCTAGTAAGAACTACAATTTTATCTCGGCAGAATATTTCTTAACAAACTTGGTGAATACTATTATAGTCATGCTGTAAGGTAAAAAAGATCTTATTGTTCATAAAGTATCAATATCATATAAACAAATATTTTATTGCCATAGCTAACATATTTATTTGATCTCTTCTTTCAGTTGCTATGCCAATATTAGACTGCCAGTATGACCTTTTACCTCTGCACTTTGCAATTGACCCTGGTGAGCATTTTGATTGGTCAAAACTAGAGAACAACAAAAACCCTGCCAGTTTGGAATTAAATATGACTCAGAAATTTGATCTAATTGAAAGATATATGAACTTAGTTAAATTGCCTTTTACTAAATTTGATGACAACGACAGCGATCAGAGGTCAAATGGTTCCGTTGATTCTGATGAAAGTGGGGGAAGTAAAGAAAAACGGAAAGATACCAAATTACATCACCAGATGCACAGTGTCAGTAAACAGTTCGGAAGCCTTGGTCGTAGCATGGGTAAAAAGTTGAAGAAAAACTTTGGCAATATTGGAAAATCCAAAGGGAAAGACAAACATGACAATGGTTGTAAAAACGGCACGGTTGCCTCAGGTGTTACGCAGAGTACAAAGCTCATGGCTTCCATCCCTATGTTATTTGATCAGGAGCACGTAATCCTGTGTGCACAGTTATCTGCCCATAGATCCGATATCCAGGAACAGCTGGTAAAAAATTACCTTACAGAAGCCCAGAAAAGGTTTGAAGCTGACCGTGATTTAAAGCGGCAAAAAGCAGTCGAATTAAAGACTCGTCTACCATTAGATAAACCAGTTGGGAAAGGGATTGATAAATTATCTGTTAAATGTGTCACCCCTAACTGTAGTATGTATGGTACACCAAGCTGTAGTTACCTATGTTCTGACTGCTATTCTAGATCGAAAAGACAAGCCTTGGAGCAGGTTAAGTCGTCCACTAGTCAATTTGCTTATAACACATATCCTGGGCCGAGAAGCCAAACGGCTCCGATAGGAAATGATTCTATGTATAGAATGGAATGTGGCAAGTCTAAATTCTATGCCCCAGTGGCTGTGGAGGAATCAGTAGATTTGAGAAACTCTTCTAAAAATACATTAAATCCTGTTGTGAATAACCTAGCAATAAATAGGCCTAAATCTGCTGGACTTGTAGAGACCCGTTCAGTACCAGCTGGTAGTACCCTCATCCAACGCCCTGTGAGTAATGTCACTCGAGTTCACCTCATTGACGATAGTGCAACGACAGCGCAACGATTAATGGCAAGAACCCCATCCCCTGACTGTCATTACGATAATGTAGAATATGACAACAAGAAAGCTGACAGTGGGCCACCACCTGAGCACAAGGAATGCCGTAACGAGGGATGTCGTTTTTTCGGAAGTGAAGCTACAAATTACTACTGTTCTAAATGTTTCAAGGATAGGCAAAGAGTACCGTTAGTGCAAGTGGACTTACCGAAAACTAAATTATAATGGAATATTCTGTGACTATGACATAAACTGTAATATCCTTACTAATTACTTACTAAGAACTCCTGGACTTGGAATTTAGAAGTCATTTTCTGAACATTTTAAAAATAATTCAGGTAACCAATTAATTTACCTATTTAACAGGTATTTACCTTTTTGAAAAGCTAATAGGTAAAGTTTATCATTTATTTTATCCCTTTTTGATTTAGTGATATTAGTACAGTGATGTACATGTAACTTAACATTTTTTAGGTGTTTGCTAAAGTTTAAAATGTGTTCATTTATCAAACACATTGATATTTTTATTGGCTAAAAAGGTTATTATATATGCTGTATATCACCTGTAATAAGCCAATGCTCTGATTGCAAAGGTACATGTAACACAAAGGCAACATAAACAATTTTTTTCTAAGACCTTGGCAAATGTTGAGTTCCACTACTACATGATTTAAATGTTGTATTTGTGCACATTTAGTTTAGATTTGAAGTGACCTTTATTTACTAATTTGTCCTTTTTCCGCAAGTTTTTTTTAAGAAATGGTGTTATATGATTTTTAAGTGTAAGTCCTTTCAATGCACTATGACATAAGATACAGCATTGTTTTTACTATTCTGCAACCATAGAAATATGACACAAACAAAATATGGATTGTTACAAGTAATTAACCCAACAACAACAGTATAAATTAAATATTTTGCAAATTTGGTTTACATTGAATGTTACTATAAACCCCACATACATTTTTTCTGTCATTGGTATCGGGAATGAGGGAGGGTGTAGCACTCACTGCATGTCAGAACATTACTCGGCTCTGTCCGTATTCATACAGACACATGTATAAGAATTACACAAAGAGGTCCTATGTTATGGCAAATTATGGGCCTGATCACTTGCACCAAATCACTTACTGGAATGGATTCATGCGACATAACAAAAGTAGTTCCATTCCCTCAATTACAGTTAAATGCAATGCCAGCCCTATGTTTATCTGCAACTTGTTGAAATCTAAAAAGAGGTTGACAGTAATTGCATTTTAAACAAAATGTAGATTGGATGAATTTATTGAGAGCTGAAGCCAAATTCTATGTTAATCTACTGGAGTTACCTCCCATCCCCAGGATGTTCATGTTAAATTTGAGATTAAATTAACATGCGATTGGTTGGAGATTTTCCAACTTGTTAGCACAGAGCACTCCTCCTTGACAAATTCTTATCATAATTGACCTCACCCCATGTCAACATTCATCAAGATGTTGTCATTTAAGATATGAAGATGTTCTACTTCTTACAAAGTTTCTTGAACATGTGCCCTGGATGGTAAGCCTGCGGCCAGGGTTTACAGGTTAGGGTGCCTGCCTACTTTTCCCACTCGATGTACTGTATGAGTGAAATCTTGGGGTTGGTTTTTACAAGGTTTCTAGCTCCCAGTTTTCGCCATATTTAAGCAAAGACAGAGTGTGAAGTGGATAAGTGAATATATAAATGAAAGTACGTGTTTAACCCCAATATGACAAAGAATAAATCCCCCACTGGTTATAAGTGTCCTATTCCCAGGTGTTCTTTAAATGTTAGGGTCAAGCTGAAGTAGCTTGTTCAGATGTTACACCATCTTTTCAAGTCCTCTGGTTGTTTACACGGTAGTTCTTCCTTGTTTGCTGGTGAGTGACGTTGAGGGTGACTTACTTCACACATTGGCAGGACATACTACCCCAAAAATATTGAGAAAAAATCTTCTTAAGATGGTGTTAAAACCCCAATCAAACAAACAATTGGAGAAGAGACATTTTTTGCTTCATCTGAAGGGTGCACTTCCTTCATTGACGACTCTGTTTTGTTTGCTTAGGATTGAACGAGGTACTGCTGTCATATCACTCATATGCCAGCCTACTGGGTGAAGCAAACTTCCCTCAAGTCCACTCAAAAGTTCACAACAACGAAAACAAGACATGACAATCATAAGATTCGATACAAGTTCATCACAATCAGGCTGGCTACCTGTTGCCTTTTAACTCTGAGAGCATGCAATTCATTTAATTTTTTTTTTGTCCTGCTTTTAAATAAATTAAAGACAACCCTGTTTTTTATTTTTATTGTGATGTATCCGGTATCTCGGAAGCACAGTATTGTTTTTCTTTGCTTGATTTGACCAGGGTATGGTTCTGCATTTGTCTTGTTTATTTACACACTGTATGCTTGTTGTACTATATTCTTTATTCGTTAAGTTATTTATTACTAATAATATGTACCCCTAAGTACTTAACTAAAATATTATATTTTCATGACATCTTTAATTCAGGCTGTATGTTATTATCATTATGTTAGTAGCTTATCAAGCATTGTATGTGCCATATCATATTTTAATAAATCTGTTCAAATTAAAAATTGTAAATACAATTTTCTTTTTATATTTTTTTTAGTTATGTAACTCAAAAAATCATGCTTATTTTAAAAGTAGATTGGTCGTTTCAGCAGTATCTTATTTGCTTGTAAATCAGTTATCATAATTGTTTGTACATTTATTTTCTGATGCAAATATATCAACAATTGCTTTATAATTTATTCCAAATGTTGTGGTACTTTGTTTTAATGCTGAAAGACTGTCTCTGGTTTGTCTGAGAGTTACCTCCCCCTTTCTGTCGAAGTTATTAAATGTACTACATAGTTAGCTTTGTCCTGTCAACCTTGCTCAATGCTTAGTTACACCAGAGCCCTATTATTTTAAGGACCCCGCAGTACAAATGAGAACACTATTTTAAATAGTTTAGCTGGAATAAGTGTGTTAATACTAAATTGCATCCCATAAAGGCCTCCAATATTTTACAACATGCATTTACAAAACACCATTAAATGGTAACTGAGGGAAAACAGATAATCATTCATTAATTATTAAAATAGAAAAGTAAAATAAATTAAAAAATCAAATTTAACTTTTTAAGAATAAAATGAGAAAGTGCATAAAATCTTTTTTTTTTTAAGTTAACTTTGCAATAGAAAATATTTGGTTGTTTCACAATGCAAGAAAAATGTCTCGGCGAGTCATATGATTTCTGTTGCAAGGAAGCTGGATGATGCAGGTTTTTTATTAACTCATGCTGATTCTTTAGGTAGCATTTACAAGCCAGAAGAAATTTTAGAAGTCAGAAGTCAATTTTATACTTTCAGTTTACTCATGCAGTTATAAAAAAAACCTAATAAATCACCCAGAATTAAAGTTGTATTGCTCAAATGTCAAACTTATTTTAAAAATGAAGAAGTGTTTAAGACCTTTTATTAGAATTGATGTCGTTTTTCTGGAGTTTGTCGCTTTTCTGGAGTTTTTCTACCCCTTTCAGGAGAGTTTTAAAATGTCTTCCAAATGGAACGATTAAAAACAACTTAATTCTTTATTCATATGTATGACTATGTGTTGATTCAGTTTAAATCCCACGAATTTTGATGAGCATCTTGTCTTCCGTGATGAATTACATTAAGGAGTTAACACTGCCATGATCTGTAATATGCAGAATGGCAATTTATGAACATTCACTTGAAAAAACCTGTAAATGAATTTTTTTGTTAGTTTTTACAAATTGATGTAGAAATGATAACATAGGCACATCATATTTACATACATGTATACTCATTATTAACGTTATTTTTAAGTGGTGGACATCATCGGATTGCTTTTTATAGCTTTTAACAAAATTTAAAGTAACTGTTGAGAAATGAATCGTACAGAATGCACCATTGTAGTAAGTCATCTCCCCAATCTTTGCAGTAAAAGAGAGCCCGCTGCCTGTTGCCCTTGTGCTCTCTGGGCTAAGACAGCAACACAAAGCTAATTTTACAACAAAACCGAACACTTATAAATATTCTATTGTATATACCCCCCATATTACCAGTCATTTTTTTGTGGGTCAAAAAATCTTTGCTTTTCTATGCAGATGTGAGATACAATAAACGTGATGCACTTCTGTCCAACTTGTTAACGAAAACTGTTATTTCTTGTTGTACTGTAAATAGACTAACATTCATGCTGTTACTGTTGATTGAAATACAACCATGTCTTGTATGGATGGATTGAAGGTCATCGTCATTGTACTGAAGCCTATTAGTGTGTTAGAATCAAGCTAAGATGTAAATTATTATTTCTCCGACAGAATGACTGAAATGATGCAGCATAGACCTGCCTAATTTACAAATAATTGTGGACTATTTAAATTATCTTGTGCAAATTATATTATTTTCATTTCTTGCACCTCAAGAAGCGATTTAAGGGAAATAATCCAATAATATAATTGAGTTAATTAAAGGGGCATAACTCTTATAAGCTGAAGCCATATGAGCTTATCTTGCTGCAGTTTTTAGGTGAAACTTTCTGACACTGCTGGCTTTTTGTGTCCGATTTGTTTTTACCAATCAACAAAAACTTAACAAGCACTGAGAAGAAAGGGATTCACGTTTTGGTTTTTGTGAAACATATTTTGTCCTGATTTTATTGTACAGTACTGAGTAGGCATATCAAGACAACTGTCCAGGGGCTGTGTGTTGATATTCAATCCATTTTTACAGAATCCTCTATTGCAAAACTGCTTCTATCTACTTGCTATAAATATGACCAAAAAAATGATGTTAGAAACTAGAGAAACTCTGCTATATTTCTGGGAAGCATATGTAAAAGTTTTAAACCGGACAAAAGTTCAGGGTTGATTACCCGAATTGAGCCGAATGCCAGCATATGCTCAAGTCTAACAAGCAATATTTGACAACAAATTTTATCCCTCAGCACTAGTAGGTTCAGGCTGTTCACGGTATAAGGAACACTTTATCCCGAAGTTTTATTTCAGTATTTTGGTGTTGTATTAAGTCTGTGAACTGTAAGCAAACTGTGTATTATTTATAAATTAGAGTATTAATTGTATATCTTGATGTCTATTATATGTTCTGCCTACTGCTTTCTGTAGGTTTAAGTTCGCATGTAGGTTTAGCAAAACATGTATACTCAAACAGCTTAATATACTAATAATGAAATTTTAAATCTGTTAGAAGCAAACAATCTTGGATTAAATCTCGTAATATTAAAGCTGGGGCACCCTTGTTTCAAACATGTAACTGAACTTGGTGAACACAGAACCTTATCATCTTCGTAAGATACAAAACTCCATTGCAATGGCAAATTGGTCTGAGTAAAACTATTGGCTAGCAAAGATGGGCTATTGCAAGAGCTAGGAGCAATTGAGACTGGGACTCTACATGTCAGGAGTTTACAAATTTTCTGGGAGAAACAAAAAAACTTTACCGAGTTCAACACTACGCAAAAAACTTTACTTTTCATAAACTTATAAGATTATCAGTCACAACTTATATTGAAAAACCATAAAGCAGGAGTCTATAGATGTTTATAGTAGGCCTATATGTCTAGATTTCTGTGATTTTCGCTACATGCCTGTAAGAATTTATGTATCTATATTTTTGTACATATTTTTTTTTATTCTGCTCCCTTCTGTAAGTGTATTTCTATGTGTGCAATGTTATGATATTGTATAATATAAAATATGATGTGCATCGTTACCACGTGTGTGTGTCTCTCTCTCTTCCTTGTCGAGTCGTCGGCTGATCGTTGTAAGCTTTCTCTACCTCCTGCCTGGCTGGTGGTTAAAGGACCGGGGGCCACTTTCACTAAATAACGTAGGACAATAAAATTTATGTCTATAGTTAAACATGACGAAATTTTGTCGTACGACATTTTCTGAAAGTGGCCCCGTAGCTTCGCATTGCTCTCAGAGCTGGGGGGCAACACAACTCTTCGGGTGTGATGTCTTTGTACAGCGTCTTGTGGGTGCCTTGTAATAACGTCATTGTTTTTTGCCAGTGATATCGAGGGTTTTATCGTTTATGGCCGTTTGGCTGGGTGGCATAACCATAAAGCAACAGGCAATTTAAGAAATCTGGGCGACTGTCTCGGCTCAAAGAAATGAAGAAGGGAAAAAAATAACCAAACTTACATATTTGGCTGGCTGGCTAATGTTTTTTATCGAACATTCGTGCACTTTCTCGGTAATTTTGGCGCAAAATTCCAAATATTTGAAATTGTTGTGAAAAGCGTGTAAGTACCGGTTTAGTATGGATTAGTTAATATTATTGTAAAGTTATATGAAAAATAGTTGGTAGATGTTAGGCTAGTGCTCATTGCTATTATAGTCTAAGTGATTAGGTGTGTACTTCCTTGCAGTATAGCAGAATAGTCCCTCGGCTTCCTTGGTGGATCGTTAGAGGCGAGAAAAGAGGTTGCTTTCTGTAGCCCTGATGTTCGCAGAGCTAAAGGGTAACGTGACGCAGATTTGTTTGTGATGTTCTGTATTTTTGTCCGTCGTCATATAAGTGAAATACCCTT
>JARFOD010091881.1:7677-32901 GCA_031763545.1 Mopalia muscosa | reverse complement strand
CGTCAAGTAAGGAACCCTCCACAGAATTTGCAGGAACTTGGTGCCATGTTGGTTCAATTATGGCGACGCATCCCCCAGGCTGTGTTCAGACGCACCATTCAATCCAAGTTGCGTCGCAGTTGTGAACCGTCATGGAGGGCATACGCGCTATTTACATGCTTTCATTAAGTTGTAACTTACCATTTTTTCTCTCTTACATTTCCGTAGCATTTCTGGTGGAACTGGTTACATTATGAAAATGATTTTCATGGTACACCGTCCTAAATGGATACAACATGGAATTTAATCATTATTTAAAACCACTTCTCTGGTATGTTCAACTTATCGACATCCAAACGAGTGTGAGGTTTCTTTTTGACAGTTTATTTTACAGACCCATTCATAACGTACCAGCAACAAAATGGCAACGACTTGACGTATTTAGTGAATAGAACACTATCATCAAAGTAGAAAAGCAATCATTCCTAGTAAAAGCCCCATAAATCGGAAATATTGGCTATGCGCTTGCGTAGCTGCGACTTTATCAGTTACATAAATGGTCTCCGAGCAATCGTAAGTTAGGAAACTGAGTGACCAGGGCGAGTGGTTACAAATGATCCGCTTAGCCCAGCGAAAGGCCTAAACATGGGGGCCATCATTGTCTACTGGTGATTTGGTGCTGGATTTAATTCATGCTTTTTTTCTCATTCTGCCGACTGTCGCGTATTAAATTAGAAGCGAATAGAGTTAAGTAATGTAATGTTTTAGAACAACATTTGAATTTAAGCAAAGGTTTTATATCGAAGATTTTTTATCTATGGATTTCAGAACAAGATTTTTGAATGCGCAATGCAATCAAGCATAACCTCTTTATAAACATGTTTTGTACTTGAACGTTTCTCTTCTATTGGAATCGAACTTACGAATCAAACGCATACCATAAGTTTACATTCGTGTTTTGCTTTATGTTGTATAACATTTCGGTTAAAATCGGATTTTGACAGCGGAAGCTTTAGATTGCATTAAGCCTTCGTAGATTTCTTAAACTTGAAGTCAGGGGAGAAGATTCGACAATACCGTCAATTAAAAATAAGTTAGAAAAATGACATCGATTATTTGGCTATTTTAATGACACCAGTGCCATCTCATATAGAAATTTAGTTTATATTGGATCGTTGAGTTACTGGTTTCGGTTGTTACCCCAATCGGGCTAACCGGATTACTGATAGCCTAAGGGCCGTTACATATGTTAAGACTTAAACCCAGCTATGACATATTAAGTTTCCTAACTGAAAGGACTTGGGCTATTTATCTGGTCCAAATCCGGGCTATTTATATCGACAATACTCAAACATCACCAAGGGCAATTGTCGAGACACAGTGTTGTAAATACGTGAGACAGCGATTTATTATTGATAAATTGATAAATACATACTTAAGTAAGTAAGTGAGTGTGTGGGCGTGTAAGTGTGTGTGAGTTAGTGAATAAATAAGTAAATAAATAAGTACGTATTGCGTAAGTAAGTAAGTAAGTAAATAAATTAGTTAGTAAGGGATACCAGTTGTCTGGGAGAAATGCAGGAGTAAACGAAGTGTTATGACATTTAATATCAAAGCATACATTTATAGGCCTGTCAAATTTAAAAAAAACCAAAAGTCGCTCATCCAGACTTTCCTTTGGTTATGCTTTATATCACCAATGATATTTCACAGATCGTTTAGGGTAGGATTATTTATGGTACATCAGATTCTTGTTCAAGACATAGATCAGAGATCACCGAATAATGCGAATACAAAGTAATTTTAAAGGCCAAACATATCATTAAGAAAACAAACTGAAAACGTCCCCACATCTAATTTGACAAATAACCTTTAGTGACTAAATCGGGGCCTATACCGTCCTGTAATTACCTGTACAAAATGTCTCTTTCACAATGCTGAACAAATCTATTGATTTAAAAAAAACATTTTTACAGACGTTGTCAGTGGGGGAAGCGAATCAAAGGAAGAGAGAACTAAACTTAAAAGCAATGTGTTGTCGGTATTGGCTTTTTGTATTTTAAATTTTCGCTGAAATGAAATGTATATCCCTCACGAACTATTCATGGTTGAGAAATAACAGAATGGAGTTTCGTTAAAAAGAAGAAGTCCCTGTCCAATAATGTCTAGAAATATATGCATTCTGATGTTTTACGAGTGACACTACTTTGGTCACTTGTTGAGTTGTAAACGCAAACTTATATCAAGGGAAATTTTGGAGAGCACACAAAATAGAATGACTTTGTGTAGTCGGACGTTTCCAAAACACTCTCCCACAATAGTGTGATTACTATAACTGAACAACACCGGATACTTATAAATATGTGTGAACTTTTGCGATTGTAAAACATGATCTCATTCCATATTGGTGGCACAACCAGACACACTGAGAGAACATTACGTGAAATAAGCGAGACTGGAATTGAAGGTACAAATAAAGCATGTAAGCATTCCGCTCTGTATGTTTTAGTTGTTGAATATTTTACATGCTGAGGATTAACTGGTGCTATTGCCTCTTTTGGTCAAACCGATAAAACACCAATGTACATTGCGTTTGTCATCTGAGTGATGTACTATGTCATTATCGACTAGGTTCACTTCTTATTCTGCACACTTTAATGTGGTAGAATATGACTATTGTCGCACAGGTTTGATTTCCAATGGGTCTTTCATAAATAATAAAAAATCTGTTATTACTTGCATTCTATTAACGACTAATAAAAAAATTATTTCATTATCGCCCCTATAGCTGTTGTTTTATTTATTTCATCCTCAATGGCCGATCGATTGACATGACCTTGTCGATGATCCTATCTCCAGTTATACCAATATTTGCCATAAGACTATTTTATTATATAACCAACGGTTATAGTTAAAAAAACAAAACAAATAAACATAAAAGGTTTGATCCGGATTAATTTTAAGGCTGTTCTGGCAGTAAATGATAAGTTAAAAGTGTAACAATCTCCAATTTTCAACCTGTGGTATAAAGCAGTCGATATAGTATACATATCAGAACACTCTGTTGCTTAGAATTGTATACTTTTACTTTTTCCTATGATATACATGGGAAGAAATGAACTCGATGACACTTTGGTCGGTATGTTGGTATGTTAAACCTCCTGGCAGTAATATAAGTAACTTATCGCCCAGGGAATAACCTCATGAGATACACCCAAGGACTGGACAGCTTCGTTTGTCTGACACTTTGAAAACCATACCAACCATTTGTTTACCAAACTGTTCATTAGGGTAAACGTGATGCCCATAGCGCTTTCCAACCACCTTCTGAGACTCTGTGAATAGCAGTACAGTCAGAAAAGAGGCGTTCGCCAAAACATTCCGCAAGAGATCTAGGTCGAGTTAAGAGGTGAAATGCCAAGACGTGTTCCGCCTCATTCTTAACTCTCTGCTTGGGAGCTTGATGGATTAGCTCACATGAATTTTCGTCAAGATAATTTGAAAAAAATAAAAATAAATAAATAAAAATACCCATCTCACCATGTGTACTTTTAGATTGTCGAACTCATCATGTATCGGATAGTTTAAAGATATAAACCATCAAATATCTGATTATTTAAGAAAATCGGAGTAATAATACGTATAGATAAATAGATTTCTTACACCATTTGGACCGAAAGTCATAAAGCAAAAAAAGACAAACTATGGAATGCACGCATCTTACTAATATTCATATAGTAAAACATTTTTTATTAACCTATGATATCCAGTTTATTAGAATCAAGACGCAATGACTTTACATGATTTATTATATTTTCGTGACTCTTGTGGACATATTGGTAGTTTGGATATATTTATCTTCTTAAATGGGTTCGGGAATCCAGTATTGGAATTTATCAGTATTCAAACGCTTATCTAAGCAAATGTGAATTGCATTGCCCAGTACAGAGAAATATAAACCACAAAGGTGTTTACGAGTTTCTATCTACACAATCGAATATGGATCTCTCTTACACCTTTATTTACCCTTACAATTTTCAAAATTCTAAACGCAAAAAAGAGAGACCATTTGATATTTGTTTTGGCCAACGGTCATAGTTTTGTTTTAAATTAACACAAAAAGTTAGATCCGGATTAATTTTCATACTGTTATGACGTATTCATTCTGTATCAAAGCAATGCTGTGTATCCGATCCACCAAGAGTATGGGATAATACCACAATTCCACTGGACAAGACTACGGTAGAGTACCTTGGCGTGGGGCTACGTTTTAAATTGTACATCAGACTTAACCTTTGCACAACAGCTTTATCGAATTGTAATGAATTCTTTATGTCCTTTAGCAGTATTACAATAAAATAGCAATTTTTTTAATTTACCAACGAGTATATAGATTATCCATAATAATAAAATCCCACAAGAGTGGGCTTTAATAACGTATATGTCTGTTAAAGGCTAAACTAACGCTACTGATCATTTTAAATGTGAGGGAAATCGACCCTTTCCGTAAATAGAGCTTTAACATCATAAGCATTGTGTTACAGGAAGTCCATTTGACCTTTTATCCAGACGCCATGAACTCCTTCATGAGGGATAAGCCGTATTTAGACACAGATACATTATTTTTGGGTGGTGCAGTCGATTCGCACGTTATTAACAGCTTCAAGCTCACTTTTATTACAAATTATTATCCACTTCAAACAAGGACAAAGTACAGGCTGTAGGCCGCATGCTCTCCAACAGAAAACAATCACTGCTTGAACCTTTGAACGTAATATACCGTATTAATTTATAAGAAAGTCTAAATATTCCTCTTATCGCTATAGCTGTCAGAAAAGGTGATATGACCGACTGAACCATGCTGCAACCCATTTGGAAGTACTTTTCACTAATATTGTTCCACTAAGCAACGCTCAAGTTAATATTTTACCTCGCAGTCACCTATCACGATAACGATTGGCGGAAGTCTTTATTTACATTTAGAGGCTCAAGCTGTGGCTGTTTCTGTTACAGGCCATGCGGCCTACTGCCTGCACTTTGTCCTTGTTTGAAGCGAGTCATAATGTGTAATAAACGTGAGTTGGAAGCTGATAATAACGTGCATTTATAGTTTCAAAACTTTGGCCTCCATTGGAAATGTTTCTAGACCAAGACAGGATGGCACCATGGATATCATAAAAGAGCTGAGATATAAAACTGTATCACTTTGTTGGTACGTTTGCTATGGCCTTATGTTGTGACACGTCCTTTGGTCGGCTCACCGCTTTTGCTTCTTCTAAAAATATCCTGTGTTACATTTGACGCCAGAAGATTAAAATCAATCCGTTAGCATGTTGTGTCTTAAAAAAGTACAAATTCCCCTTCATTATACGAATAAACATAATTGGCTATCGTGATAACAAATTAGGAGAAAAAACAGTTCCTACAGGCATTACCCGACTCAGGAGCGCAGTTTTAGTCTTTATATTTCACTATTTGGTATGCGGTTTCAAGCGGTATGTATAAACGAAAATGAAAAAACTTAACTGGACAAATTTGTGAGTCTACCGCCTAACAAGATGACTGACTTAGGGTGTAACGTATTCACTCAACTGATTTGAGCTGTCCGGTAATTGCTAGACCTATATATGGCTTGGTCATCTTGATTGCATTTTGCTCGGAGCAGACGGCTTATTTTACTCAAATAACATTGTTTTTCTTTAAACTATGTTATGTGAACTTAAACTTCATGATACTATCTTAAATACGCATTTAGAAGTCTGGAGTGCATATGAGGGTAGTATTTTCTGGTCTAGTTTTTATCATTATTTCAAAAGTCACAAACGATATTTTAGGTGTAATGTAATGTTCTATTCTAACGTTCCATGAAACCTAGGAGATCAGTGTCAGTAAAGATCTTCGTAGTTTCCAATAAGGGGCAGTTTTATATTAATAAATACAAAAAATTAATGTTAGCGCGGATACAAACCGTGATTCACCGTTCAAATTAAACGGATACTGTTTGTTTTCTGTGCAGTGTTCTTTGTGGCTTTGATAATAACAAATAACCAAGAATGTCAGTACTTAACTTCCACATTGTCACAATTCAAGATTAGATCCACAATGGTAAACTGAATTGAAGCAAGATACCAGTCTTCCGCTGAGCAAGGTACCAGTCAGGCATTCGTGAATTAGTCTGGTCTGTTCAGAAGATACGAAACACTTTAGGCGGTAAATCCCCAAAATTACAATAAAAATCAAAGTATATCTGTTCAGAAATGCGAATTTCAATTGTCCGCGTTGTCGTCAAATTAGTCCTAAGCCACAATAGTACTAAAAGTTTTGTATTGTTAATGGCGACACTCGTGAATGCAGCATTTGAAACGTGTGGTATTTATCCAATATTGAAATGGTGTTTGCATTTTATCGTGCCTCTTTAATCATGTATGCTCTATGCACTAGCTGTTTCGTGGGTTGTTGAACCTAACAGTAACATCATCAAATTTCATTTACGTATTGATGAAGTTTCAAGCGGTATGTAGGCTTCTATATTGCACACTCCCAGTGGTTTAAATGTTTTTGTGAAATGTTGGCACCAATGGACAATATTATTTGAACTTTGGCGCCTTAACAATGTTGTAGGGGGAGTGGGGTACGTCTGCGTGATCTGAGTACTGCGTGTTTTTATTACTGCATGTTCTGAGTACGGCATGTTCAAAATGCATGCTCTGTGTGCTGCATGTTCTGAGTATTGCGTGTCCTGTATGTGCATGTCCTGTGTACTTTATGTTCTGGGTACGTCTGCATGTTCTGAGTACTACATGTTCTGAGTGCTGCATGTTCTGAGTACAGTATGCTCTGTGTACTGCATGTTCTGAGTACTGCATGTTCTAAGTACTTCATGCGTTCTTTTAACTGTACGTTCTGAGCACGGCATGTTCACTTAACTAAATGCTCTGTCTACTGCATGTTCTATGTACTGCATGTTCAGAGTGATACATTTCCGAGAACGGCATATCCTGGGTACTGCATGCTCGGTAGAAATGCATGTTATCTGTACTGCATGATCTGAATACTGCATGTTCTGTGTACTGCATGTTGTCAGTATTTATAGCCTGTGATGTAACACTCCTACCATATGATTTGCGTTATCCATGATGCTATCTATATAAACATCCTTCATTGTAAACGCTTATTTTCACTATAAACTGATACGTGAAAGGGTTCTTTTTGATTTGCGACTTAAGTTTCCTAGAATTTCCGATGGTCAATCTGAACCTCTACAATAAGCAATTGTGTATCCTGGGACAATTTAGTGCAGTAACCGCTTAAATAATACGTTGGCGTGTTCATCAGGTGGTTGAATCAGTAACACCATGTCTATAACTCACTGTAAACTTACTTATAATATATCACATTAAACGCATTCAATGTTTGTTTTTTTTTTACAGTTTTTTTGTTATACGCGATAACAGAATAAACAAATAAAATAAATACACGATTACAGAATAAACAAATAAAAGAAAATCTGAGTGCAAACAGAGACAGGCGTTGCTTTATTGATAATATCCGAACATTCTGCAACTGTATAAACTATGTGATGATAGATAAGGGCCATGCTTACATGGATTCAATATAAAAGTTCAGGGATGGTTTCCGAGAAAGGCATCTGTTTTTTTATATTTCAGTTCCGCTTTTTTTTTTATCAAACACCGACGTTTGCAAAAGAAAAACAGAAGCGAAAAGAGGGATAAATCTTGAAGGTCGATGTATAACTATATCAAAATAATTTTAAAATAGAAACAAAAAAAGGCCATTTCGTTTGTTTATTCATTACACGCATGCACATGTATATGTGATTGCAAACCAGAGGAAAACTGCATCTTGTAATAAAAGGCAAAGGGGGGGGGGGGGGGGGGGGGGAGGGGGCTATATAGTGGTAGACGGCCTTTATCTGGCTACCATATATATATTGCACAATTATGAAATGTGCATGGACACATCAAAGACACACCTGTAACAGAGACCTCAGTTGGACCGAAGATGACGACATCTTAGACTTCGTTCATCGAACTCAAGTCATCATGTGCGAAGTATATCGTAACTCGAGACCGATATCACAGTTCACCGTATGATCATGTGATAAATTAAAACCACAGAGTAATTAGAATTTGGAAAATAACGCCCCCCTAACGCTAAAGATTTTGCAATTTTATCCATAACACGGACTTCTCTTGTAACAAAACTCATTAAATATCTATTCTACACGCATTTCACACACACTTTCAGGTTACCGAACGAGCGGTCCTCGTTTGTGAACACAGAATATCCCCATAACTAGGTATATATTTTATAGGACTCTAGGTAGGCCTACCATGTGGTTCTTGGTGGAAAATATTTGATCTTAGTTTGAAACTTTATCTAGCATTTTATTGTGGCTTTGTGTGTACAGCTTTTGTAATCGTATCGTCAAACTGATCTGTACTGACTCGGCTCACGTCTAATCAAAACGATTGGCAGTTTGACTCAAACGAACTAAGTATCACTGGTATATGTCATGACGGTATAATTGTTTAACTGTTTAATACAATACAATTACTTCTGCAATAACTGAACTAGCGTAGGCTTCTCCCTAACTATGACAATTCACACATATACATATAATCTATATATATTCGTTGGCGTATATATAGCTGCAGCAATTTCATTAATAACATCGAACCTCCTAATCATTGATATATATTTGTATATGTTATGTTTATTGTTTTATTCAATCTGCGCATTTACCTGGATTTCTAAACTTTAATTTGATTGTAGTTTAATAGGGTAGGCTATATATACTTTAATTAAACCATATTTATCAAATATATGTTTATATTGTAGACATAGTGGACTTTTGAACTTGACGTGTGTAATGCATATCGAGCACAGCTTGTAAGCATAGTTCACCGTGGCCCCCTAACCAATTACTCTATATCAGTTCCTAAGCCTATCTAATTTAATTAAGAAGTACTTAAGCATAATTCCGATTATCGTATAACATTGCGTGCCAGGGAACCACTAATAGAAATCCAGTCTTCGAACGATTGCTATTACCGGCTAATGTGCCGGGGGCTGGCTGTAATGATAAATACCCAGCCCTGATACTGTCATGCATGTAGGCCTATATATATATATATACAGTGCCGAATTCAAGCACCCCAGGACACAATAATTGGGTCCAGACCAGGGTTCGTTTCCTATTTTTACTGAACAAAATTTGATCAATAGTGTTTATACATTATTTAACCTCTGGGACTTGTCAACTGACAACCTCAATTGACCTCAATGACCCCGACTGACCCATGTCTATTACAAAACAATCGTAACCAAACATGTCGGGACTTAAAACAACTTTTCAAAGTCGAGAAAAGTGCGTTTAAAACATGCATTAGGTCGCACAGAAATTTTCATGGAATAGTGTATAGTTATTAGACCTTTACTCTCAAGCATGCTTATGCCATATTCAAGTCGATTATTTATTTGAAGGAAAAGTTATTTGCTTGATAAAACAGGTCTTTCAAACATTGTTAAATTAAATTTGTAAAGAATGTTTAAATTTTATTTGAGATAAACTAGGTGTCGCAATTAATGTAAAAATGACAACTTAAATGATACACGGGCTGATAACAGCAGGCCTACGGTACACTACTCGGCTTTGACTAGCGGAATAAAAACTGCACCGAATGACCCTTGACGGCACAGCTTTCTGTATTTTGACCCCTATCTTGAATCATGAGATCTGAACACGGGGGCAATAAGGACCTTGGCATATCAGATAGGCAATTTCTTTAACTCTTTTAACTATTCTGGTTTTATTTTCTGAAATCAGCTATTGTTGGATGACTCGTATATATAATGCCAAGATAGGTCGTATTCAGTGTCATTTGAACAGAAATCATTGTCAAGGCCGTTTGGCAGTCAAACACAATCTCTTACCTGCAAGTCAGCATCTCTTAGTAAGTATCATGCACACTTTCTTTATTTCTCAAAACATTCATTTAAAAAAAATATTTACGCAAAATATTCATGCTTACTTCTGATTTGGTTAATAAACCTATTAAATTGCGTTAAGTGTAGTGTACGCGCCGATATACATAGAATTAATCAAAATTATCATTTAATATTTAAGTGGTAGAATTAATAACGTCAACCACTCGGTAACATTTTCATCTTTTAATTTTATATAGCTAATTAAATCATTAGTATCCTGTTCGCCAGTGAATTCTGAATCCTTGCAGGACGGTGACTTGCGGAAACAGTTAGGCGACTATTTCCCTATTACTCTTGTAGTGAGACACTGTAAGCATAACTTACAAGCGGTGTGAAATATCTTAGATCCAGTAGGCCTATATGGTTTGTACCATGAGTCCCGGATAAATTCGAACCAGGGTGATGTGTAGACCTTATAAATACGATTGGATTGTTAGTAACAAATTTAGTTTTTTTAACAATAAATTAAAGATGGACTCAAGTTGAATGATGCCACAACGCTATACCATATTGATGCAGTGGTAAATGTATTGGATCGATGGTAAATTTTAAGTTTTTTGAGGCATTCGTCGTTCCTCTCATTCATCACATGTTTTCTGTACAAATAAGACAGATACTGCAATGTAAAACAATTAAATCAAAACGTTTATTATACAAAGAGATATTATATAAAAACTTTTACAATGATTGCAATGTAATGGGAGCAGAAACCTTGTTTGATTGTAAAGTATTTAATTTCTTAGCATTTATGGTGTGAACTATATTAAAGTTTATTTAAGTTAAACCAAAGGCACGTAAGTCTTTAACACCAAAACATTAATTGGTCAGGGACCGATGTAACTATATTAAAAGTGAATTGGTGGGGTATGGTAGGTGAAAGTTTGAATATCTTCTCCCCTTCATTACTTTCTGCTTGTCATTTATGTGTGCTAGGTAGCCGCAATTAATGTCTAGCTGTAATTTCTAAAAGGAAGTTTTTACACCCCACCGTAAAATAAATCCCAAACAGTCCATATAGCCTAAACCCCATCGTTTCGGACCTCCCGAGTATTTTACTCATGGCACATCATTTCCAATTACAGCCGAGATTCGGAACGCCAATTCAGAAAGTTTATCGGTATGTAATGCGCATACACACAAAAACACGATTTTAAAACCTGTATTTAATTTTTCCTTATTTTTTAAGTGTTACTTTTGTTTTTGTTTCTATTTTATCAATTTTCGTCTCAAGTACCCAGGGAAGATTATTTTGAGATGGTATAAGAGCTGGTTGGGATTTATTTTACTGGGAGATTTAAAACCTTCCTTTTAAAGCTGACATGTAGCTAGGTTTTTACTGATGATACCAGACATATAAATGACAATTAAAGAAAATGACGAATTTAAGGGAGTATTTAGATCTAGGCGAGGTGGAATAAATAGCCTGCTTTTGAATTTTTGTTCCTTCTTTGTTTCGCAGAGATAGACAAATGGTTTTGTATATATTATTATACCGATTCGAGGTTGATAAGCTGAATTTTCAAGGCTATATATTATTATACCGATTTGAGGTTAATAATTTAAATTTGCCGGACTACAATTCCGTAAGCCACGACCTCCTACCAACTCGTTTTGACTGTAATAATATGAAGCCGGCGCCCGAACGTCCTATGCTGTCATCTGCTATGTTTGAATTGAGCTGACAATTGACACGAGCCGGCTCTAAAAAATATACACGTTTATCCACAAGATGTTAGTTTAGCATCCCTGTATGTTAGCGAGAGAGAGATTGTCATGCTGTCTGTGTGTGAGTGAGATCTAGGGTTGCCTTCGACTTACATAGTGGACCTGAAGTGACTGTGGCTCATTGGGTATATATATCCGACGTGTAACCTTGATTCCGTGTAGCCCCGTGAGGATGCATGCGCCAACGAAACCAAACGACCTTTGGTATAGTATGTTAATTCGTGTATGGGTTCCTGCTTCTTTAAAAATATTTTCTGTACACATATTAAACCAGGTCTTTTTTGAAATAATAATTCGAGAAGTGATTGATAATAAATGGTTATAATTTCATATGATTGAGGTTAATGAGCTAAAAGCCTTGAGCTCCACTGAAGAGTTTAACATAAAACACAATTATACTTATAGGGTATTACGAAATAATTATAACTTCATTTAATCTCGATATATTTCAGCATTTATTATGACATCAAGAGATCCCTATAATGACAATATTTATAATGTTGAAATATCGAGTCAAAATGACGTAATCGTTTTTCGGAATAACACTACTTGTGTATTAATACGCTAAATTACCAGACTACAATTGCGAGGACCACAAACCCCTGTCAGACAGCCAGTTCTGTCTGTAATAACATCAGGCCGTCGCCGCATTGCATATATTTAAGAGCACTTGTATATGAGTTTAAACATTTATTTAATTTAAACAACAGCTTTTACAGGTCAGCTATTGTACTAGTATTTAATTGGAACTGACAATAGACACGAGCTAAATAGTTACTTAAGTTTTTTTAAAATGTATGTAGTTGGTAAAAGCAACCGACGGTTCATGCATTCTGTGTTGATAATACTAAAAAGATTTATTTGGAATTTATAGTATATAGTTTTTGTCTTTTGCTGAGCTCTGTACTAAACTCTATAGACTCCTAGCGGAAAAGGGCTAGGAGTCTATTTTTCTTTTACTATACCACACCCATAAACAATAAAATAATAATAAGCACTGGCGGATAGAGCCCGGTTCCTCGAAGTGCTTTTGAATTCGAATGATACACAATTCTGACAGAAGCACATGACACCTTTGCCTCCGTTCATCTAACACAAGGCAAAGAACACCACCAGTGAATGACTCAGACATTTCTTCGAATTGTTTTCGATGGCTGGTTATCTTTATACCAGAGAAATATCATTACTGTTTTCACCCTTAAAAGTGCATGGTATTTAACGGCTATTTAAGGTGGCTTTTGTTGCTACTATAGAACTTTGACCCCGCCGTGTCAACAGTTTTGGTGTGACGTCTGTTTCCTTCGCTCTTATGGATTACGTGAACAACTCCAGTGTAAAATGCACTACTGCAAAAGACGGTATATTAAATTAAGATATCCACCAAGAGAATTACATTTTAAAAAAATATAGATTTCAACAGCTGACTGAAAATGAGGTGGTTAGCATTGTTAAGTTGCAGGAAGTTGCAATGAGCGAAAAACGTTTAAATTTCAGTCATCTAGACCTTGGTGCCAACTGTTGATCGTCAACATTGTGACTCTTCAGAACACCCCCGCCCCCACCCCCCATTTAGGCGAACGGCATTTAAAATTTACCTGCGACTAAAGACAAATCAGAGAATTTGTTTAAAATAAGAGGAAGTTTGAGGAAATACGAAAAGGAAAGACTGTAGCAAGAAACTAATTTCAGATTTACATTTTTTAAGTTTTCGCGCAGTGTTGCATTAATTAATGTCAAATTAACTGCACCAATGGCACAATTGTTTTGAAAGTAATATGAGAGTTTGTTTACACGACATTTGAATGAAAGTATTAACATTGTGAGTCGAAAGAAATAAATAGAACTTGTTATAATCCAACTTAATTATGTAGTCGCTACATTGACTAATCTGTGTGGTGTTTCTCTCTGAATATGCACATACATTTTGTTACTGATGATGGTGAAAAGGACGACGCTCTGCAGATAACATCACAAAACAATTGCTTTAGATAACTTTCTCGGCACTTGACCTCAAAGATCAAACGATGACGCCATTTTATAATTACATTGCTTATTAACTTAGATATTAGTTAATTTTCAGAAAAATAATATTCCCACGATGAAGGTTATAATAACAATGTCATATTAAAAATACGTTGAGAAGACCTAGATATACTTTACACCCATTATAATAGCCCGCCCCTTTTTGTCAAGGCAGTAAACACGAAGACAAGCGTTTTTTTACTGATGCATATAAACCAGAATAAAATATCTTAACAAAGAAAACACACGCTTGACGCGAACGGAAAATTTCCTAAGCAATGACCATGTGAGTCTAGGGATGTTTATACTTCGTCTTAAATATATAAAACAAGCTATGCATGCATATGCACCTTTCTCTATAGCGATTAAAACAAATTTATTCCTTGAGTAAACCAAGAAATAGCGGAAAATATTTAAACAAATATAGCTATATGAGTCCCGGCGTCTGGCATAAAAATGAGCCTCTAATTAATGTTCACGACATTGAAACGTAATAAATCTACAACGGTCAAAAGAAAAAAAGGTAAAAAAAAAAAAAAACACCAACAAAGAAATTGTGGAAGTGACGTTGACATCTAACCATACCCAAGGTCATTCAAATGACATTCAGTTGTCATCAATATATCTTAAAGATAGCAGTTGGAATAGTCAGGTCTGCATAAAAGGCAGATAAATATGTGCATAGACCAGCACGGAACGAATCCCGAAGGCAGTGAAAACTCTTCATCCAGAGTTCCTAGGGACAACATATTAAAATCATAAAAGCAAGCCTACACAACAAGCGATTATCAGTAAGACATCTTATGAATATAAAACTCAGATATGGGCCTACAAAAGGAAACAGAAAATTGAAAACAATTTTTGTTTTATAAAATTACCAGCGGATGATCATGTTATCAGAAATCATTCAGTAAATTGTCATAAAATTCCGCCGTTTTGAAGTCTTGAGATCTTTGCGATAAATTGTATAACGTTTATATTTGCAGTTAACCCATGTAAACTTAAACATTTACCTAGTATGGCTGTACAATTTGCACAGATTTTGTCATGTATAAATAGTCTTCAAGTCTTGTTCCTGTGAGAATACGGTTACGACAAATATAGCAGCAATCAAGGAGAATTCGCTTCAAGATATCATGATACGCCATGGATATTCACCCCAATCATCGCCTCGTGTCTTCACTCGCCGCTTATCATCTTTTTGTTTCGTAACTTACCTTTTTTAAACGATATAAGGAGATATTGGTGCATTTGCATAGCTTACAGAAAATAATTGTAGGGATAGGTAGATTGTGGTGCCAGTGATTTGAAACGGTGGTAGTCTCAAATGTTAAAGAAGACCAATTGGATACACTAATTTAATAGTCTTCACAACAAAAAATCCCAATATATACCGACATGTGTACCACAGAAATGAGTAGATCTGAGTAGGGGAGAAGGGGAGAGATTTCAATAAATAGTTTTATCTCCATTGAGGAGAATTAAAGTTTTGAGAAAGACTAAGAGCAGAGAACATTAGAATATGGCACTGTTGCCACTTGCCCGTTTTGATTTCAACTATCAATTATGTTTAAAAATAAAAATAAGTACATGCAGTGTGTTGAAGTTTAATAAATGTTATTGGTTGCTAGCTTTCTGTTGTCATCTTAACGAATTTACAACAAAATCTATCCTCTTTCCGTTTTAATCAAATGCCTCGAAAACTCATGCAACAATCAAGCCTATTGCATGGACATCCTATCCAAGCGTCCGAATATCGGAAAGAAGACACGAAAAATGGACTAAAAGCATTTGTGTGAAGTTGCACTAGTTTAAACATTCTTGATAAATATATTAAATCCTCTTCAATCAAAATCTTAAAGCTGCTTCAACATTCACCAGTAATGACCAATTTGTCACATGGCAAAAAATAGTACAATCCTTATGAAATTGGGTGATAATAACAGAAACCGTAACGAAAAGCGTATCAACACATTTTTGTCATGCTAACATTCATAAGTCAACCGAAATAACAATTTAAAAAAAAGGATTTTATTATACATTAATCTTTGGTGAAAACACCTTAATGTATTTCACTGTATGGAAAAGAAATGTTACTTGTCTCCAGCTGGAGTCAAACTCGCTGAATAACAGGGCCAGTACTCTAACAATCTAGCTGTATCTTGAATTTCACGACATTAACTCAATGGATTGACGCAACCTTAAGGTGAAATGTGTATCATAGAGGGTTGAACTTTTATAAACAATATATGAGTACCTTTGTGTCGTTGACAGTTTTCGTTTCTTAAAATCGTTCTATCAAATGGGATTTAAGACATGATCTTAAATCCGGAGCACACAATTCTGTAATTTATATCCACAGGCTGGAATAATTAAGTATCTTGTTGGTCGAAAAGAAATCAATTTGAAGAAGATGGCAGCCATATTGACTGGTCACACGACGCTTTATGATGTATCGGTGTCACACTTTACGGTAGAAGATCTTAGAAAGCTCTTCAATAATGTAGACAAATTATACTTTCAAGGCTGTACCGACAATACAATATACATGATTGTGTATAAACTGTGTAGGCGATTGTGTGGGGAAAACTGTTTGCTATCCATTATCTCTGAAAACACTTTCAGATCAGTAGTCAGAAGTTAACGACAGTTCCTCCCAAGTGTGCTCTTAGGTGACGTGTCGTGATTAAGTCGGCGATTAAACAAGACAGTCTTACTTATCTGTTCAATATTCCAATGACAATCAATTTACACAATATTTAACCAACCAAGAAAATATAATTTGTAATAGGTGACATAATTTTTTGTCTTTCACACTGAGCTGTTCTTTCGACAAACGCCAAAAATCGTTAAATATCGAAAGAGAAGGACTATCTTTCACTAATTTATATTTTAATTTTAGGTTATGAACCGTAAAATTCGAATGTATTCAATTTGAATACCAAAGGGCTAGTAAATGATTTTACATGGAATATTAGTATTAAAAAACTAAATTTTTGTGTTTTATATGCGACTAAAAATTACTTTGACAAAGCTGACGTAATATATTCTCCAGCGACTTTCTATTTTTTGGTTGTCTGTTTTGTTTTGTTGTGGTTGTTTTTGTTTTCTTGCTGTTCTTGTTTCTCGCATTCAGTATTCGGGATCTGATTTATTAAAAATAAATGCTACGATTTGTTGGTCTCGTTTCTGATTTCAACCACAATTGGTCTCGATCTCTATGGGTGTCTTTGGCATTGATTAGCGGTTACATCAGTATTATCGACTTTAAATAAAGTAGACATAGGTTGGCTGCTGTTACATCAATCTATACTTCTCAAACTTGCTACTTCCTTTAGTCACAAATCCCTTTGTTGCAGCCATCATTTCACCAATTCTGGTCGACAGGTTTCTGTTATATTCTTTCCTGCCGCACAAAGGCAACTGAGGATAATGCTCAGAAAAGGCGACCGTTTTAAATTTTGTATTCTTTCTTTTCTCTTCGACATTCTGCACAACTGGTGTATTTGAAACAGCGCTCTGTGGCTGTCTTTGTGCACCGGACAGGATGACATACCAGTTCCTCAATGTGATTAATTGTCCTTGCTGTTGTTGTTGTTTTTGTGGTCGCCGTTGTTGTGTTGTTGTTGTTCTTTTTCTTCTTCTTCTTTTAGGCAGACATTAACGAAACTTCATTTTATCGTTTCCCAATCCCATAGGATTTGGTCTAAGCATTTATATTACACTGAAGATCCTTCATTTCATATAAATATTGCAAATGTTTGAGAAGAAAAAAGCGGTTGGGGTTTGCGTATATATTTGTCCTTTTTAGCACACAGAGTAGTCCCGCTTGGGTCACAAAGTGTTAACTGTTAAGTAATGTTCAGCGTTTGATCTGTGGAGAAAATTTTGGATGCACATAGGCCTATACTTGGTTGTTCATTATCAACTCAAAATCCCTGCACGTTTCCCATGATAATGAATTTAAGAGCGTTTGTACCATAGACATAGCCTGACGTGCCTAGTTTATAGTGAGTATTTTTTAACATGAAGTCAAATTGTACTTGAGCACGTAAGGCTTACAGCAATTTGTATGCAAAATTCTTATTCCGACATTAATTTGTAGGTACAATCTGTTGTTCTAAATTCTTTTATATATTGGCCTACGCCACTATTGCATAACCCGATGCTTGACAGTGAGCGTAATTTCGTTGAGACGTGTCTATATAAATCTTATATTTCACTCATCGAACGTGGGTTTATTTAAATAACATATTAAAAATACGAATTACTCCCCCCTCTCCTCATTCCCCTCCTCCCTGCTTATTATCCCTGAATAATATAAACATAATTATGTTTAAAAAAGCACAAATAATACTGGACCGAAAAATCGTTTGTTAAATTGTATTCGAGAAAGCTTTGGTATTTTGTGATTATCATTAAAGGCACAGTAAGATGGGTGTTTATAAGGAGAGATACAAGGTGTTCACAGTACATGTATTGAATGTCGAAAAATTATAAAAAGTTTTTAAAAATTTACAATTTAAGACAGTGCGTAAGCGAAACTACAATCAATTATCCAGATCCATCGGCAAATCTATATTCCTGAGTTATACCAGGTTTTCACATTAATGCAGACCAGACAAGCAGACACACTTCCATGGCCAAGTCTTACTTGTTCCACTTTGTCATAATTTACAAGATAGACAAATCAAATTCCATCAATTGTGTTACAAACCTGCGAATTTCCATCGATTTTTTTTGAAAACATTCGAAAGTGTGACAAAGTTTCCGACACCGGCAGAATAAAACTGTTTTATCAACTTTTACATTGGTTTAATTTAACATTAGAAAGATGGATACTTAGGTGTAGGGAACGGTTTAAGTAACTCAGTGGCTGCTATAGACCGGAGTGTGACAGGTCAGCTCGTCAAGGCCGTGTTGTCCACTCGCTTACACATTACACAACGTCTCAGGGGTAATTCTATAGAGGGGTCAGTGGGTACCAACAAAGACCGCCCTCTCACACCCAACAACCAAGGCCTGTTTTACGGGACAGTCAACCAGAGTACATAGCTCGGGGGGACGGGACTGATATGAGGCGAGCAGTGTCAGGACAACACCCTTATACCCCGGGGCGTACACCACACCACAATACATGACATTCATTTAGCTGCAAGTGAACTACCAAAGACACTCACTTACAATGGTGTTTTCTTCTCTATGAACAATTCTCTGGTTTAATTGCTTCTGCCAGTGGAGTGTGAAACACAGATTGTTAGCAGACTTCTATTTAAGCGCGCTTACAAGCCGGATCATTTCAAAAAGCCAGTTAGAAGTCCGTAGCCTGTGAAGCGCATAGTGGAAACTAGTTGTCTCTCAAGCCATAAATACGATATCTGCATATTACTCTAGCTGGTAGTGATCTAGATAGGTAGTGACGCGTCCAATAGAAGCTGCCATACTTTACAGTCGTAGATCGTGTAATACTCGTGACCACATGCTATTCTGCGTTTGAAGCGCGCAGCTATCACCCTTCAGCCCGGAGCCCTCGCGGACGAGCGGCCACTATATACGCAGACGACACACCAGGCAAAGAACCTAGAAATGCCGCGGTTGGTTCCCTAAGGAATGAATCAAACTTAAATAACTTCATCTTTTTTTCCGGCTTGCAGTCTTGGTTTGAACTGTCATCGAGAAGAATATCATGCCTCCTAAGTACCGTCTCTCATATTTCTTCACTCGCGGAAGGGGGGAAGTTATTCGGCTAATCTTCAAAGCTGCTGACGAGGAGTTCGAAGACAGGCGTATACAACAGGAAGAATGGGAGTCTATCAAATCAGGTAAGAGCACCTTGCAGTTTATTTTTGAGACCAGTAAAAAAGTTGCATTTGTTTTAATTACAGGTTTATTTTGGCTTGATAAATTATTAGTTTATATGCTCTTCCTATTAGTATTTTTTATCAAAAATATCAATTGCTGTAGCCCAATTGTTTGCGCTACAAGCATCTGGGAAGTAGTTTACATTGGTATGATAACGTTTATTAATCGATATAAGGGAAAATAATCGGATTGGAGTTTGTGTATGTATCTACATGGTACTGGTTGTTGTCATGTAACTCATGTCGTAATCTTGTAAAAGTGATATATTAATTTCACTTAACTTATAATAGACCCGATGATGGGTACATTAAATATAAAGAAACATTACTCGATAAATGGGAAATACGGCATCACATGTTGTGTGCATGTTTAAAGGAGAGACGTTCAGGTGAAGCCTTGAGATCGTATTTAGAAGATGATGATGAGGGCAGATCGTGTCCATATCACACCGCCTAGAGACGCGAGAGGAACAGGCACGCTTCGAGGTCGGCCAGTGAACGGCGAATAACCTAGGCACCTGTGGCCAATAGACCATCAGAAACAATCAACACGTTGATTTGTGATCTCAAAAAAACATTTAACGATGCCGATTATCGCTAAATAAGTCACATGTTATTAAACGACTTTTTAAATTTTTTTTTAGCTGCAATGATCTGTGGTGATGTTTAGTAGGACTCCCTCAAGCACATCAGTGCGATTAGAGAGAGAGCACATGCTCTCTGTTGTTTTCTTTATTTAGACGTGTGACCTATTTGTGGTTTTGCGAGCAGTCAGTATTATGGTTTCTGTGTCACCGAGGCCAAAGAAAGCGGCTAAGAGTTATTCAGACAACCATTCAATATAAACATACCGCACAGAATTATTTACATCCTACCTAATTTATCTCTGGTGCGAAATATAAACTTTCCTGTTGAGTATACAAGTTGGCAGTTAAAGCTGTTTGTTGAAATAGTTTGTGGTAATTAAGGTTAGAGTTTGGAATTCGCTTCGAGTAGCTTGCCATTTCAGAGTGACGTCATTATTTTTATACTTCATCCTTAATTTCACCAAAGAAAAATCACAGCATACCTCTTCTATGACCTGTAAAAACGATAAAGCAACGACTATGGAAATTTCAAAGCACGAATTTGTTTGAAAATTGGTACAAACGATATTTCATATTATCGAGTGGAGAGTTGCTTCCTGTTGCCCTGTTGCTTTCGGATCGAAGGGGCAACATGAAGCCGATCTGTTTTGTGTTGCGTTTGTATCGAATTCTTGTTTTTATCCTGCCTTGTCTTTTTCCCACTGGTGGTTTCCTGGACCAATTGGGCCGGCACTCCGACATATGAGCGAAATAACATTAAGCTCGACGGGAAACCCTAATCAAACAAACAAACAAACAAACAAGTAAACTATATTACCGATCACTCAACGGTAAAGCTACTTGTTTATAATTTTGCTTCCTTCCACAAATGTTGTATATGTGCTGTGTATGTGTTTTGCATGTGTAAAGTATTGTATGTTAATTGTGCTTAAACTGGGTTCCCCGAGTTCCAATCCATACCAATTCTCTGGTAAGAAAATAATACCGGTTTTCTAATGATATTTTGTACAACACATATCTCATTCCCATCTAACATTATATACCTGTACCCTGTCAAATGCAACCTTCATAACCTCAAAAAGATGATTCATGTAAATTCACTAGTAAAAAATGTGAAATTCTTAGTTAGAGATGTTCGCTTGGGGCGGTGTCGCGTGTGGGTTATCCACAGCTCTGCCCTACGGCGGTGCACGTCTCATTCGCATAACGTTCTCAAGCTAACAAGGCTTGTCAGCTTTTAAAAGGGTCTCTTGAGATATGAATTTAACCCGTTGCGAAATTTGGCGAAGAAAATATAACATATTGAGGTACATAAATTGAGTCCTCAGATTAAGTTGACAGTTCGTACTAGAACAATTCTTTTGGCGGGTTGGGGGGGGGGGGGGAGACAATTTATATAAAGGCCATATATATGCATACGATTATTGTTAGTGGTCATCGGAAATATTATATTAGGGCAATTTAGGCTCTTCAAATTGAGTTTAAAAGATAATTTGGAAGCTAGCCTGGGAGAACGAATAGAAGTAGCGAATAACTCAAACGAAAAACTTTATTCTATTTACATTGTGCCAGTGCTCATATCCCCTATATACTAAACAGTTACAGCTCCAATCTAAGTAATAAAATGCCCCTCAATTAAGCTTTCTAGCCCATCTGCTAAAGCCGCATATGCCTCAATTTGTTTATGTCTCCATCAATGCACACCGCTCGTTGTTGTACAATCTCTGGGTCATCAAGTGCTAACAGTCGACTCTTAGATAAGTGTGTTTGGGTTTTTACACCTGATAAAAAAGCTAAGATCTAAACACAAACCATTGTCACCTAAGTTTAGTCTACCGTCAACAGTCGATTGTTAAATCGATTAAAAAGGTTATGTTTGTCCTTATGGTAGGAAGGACGGCTCTATATGTATTCTGCAGTGACATGTCTTTGTCTTTAATCAAGTGCATGTGGGGTTCTTCTGTAAAATCTATAGATGTTGTCAAACCTTTTAAAGTCATTGTTTCCCTGTCGAGGCCCATCGCGCTGTTCTGCATCAAAACGTGGCGTGTGTGGAATAACCTTGTTGCAAGATCAATACGCGATTGGAGTTCTCTTTTTATGTCAAATAATCAGCTTATAGTATCAACAAATAACGTTTTACCATAGTTTCAGAAAAGTTGACCGCAGTCAGCTGAAAATATTACAATGGGTGGAATTATGCATCCGTTACACATAATGTATGAAACAACAAAAATTATCTTGGATAAGGAACAATTACTCATGCGCGTTAATTCCAGGCCAGAGCTGTAAATATTTTCTGTATATCATAATTTGTAGTTATGGTTTATCCTGTGCACCTGGCAAGCAGAAATAGCTGATTGTTTTGTGATTATCTCTTGCATGTTTAGATCCTGGTTCACTTACAGGTCTATATAATAGTTTACAGAACCACACGAATTCGAGGAAGTCAAGGTCGTTGTGTTGCAGTGAACATAAAAAGCCAGTGTTGTGAATCTAGCTTAAACCCGCGCTGTGTTAATCTTGACCCGTGCTATGTTGTTTTGTTAAAGGGGGGTGGGGATAGCCTATGTCCTGGATCACACGTTAAAACCATGTCATCAACAAGCACACGCTGTCCGCTCAAGGCCTCACTCACCTTCTTGACAGCTTTTAAACCAACATATTTTTAAACCAACAAAAATGTTTGAAGAGAGTGGAGAATATACAGTTTTAACTACCCTAATACAATATCTCGTCATTTATTCTCTGTACCTGTGGGGGAATTTTTTCCTCCAGAAAACATAGTATATAGCCGCTAGCTTATTAAACTTGATATCATCTAGTTTTTCATGACAGCTGACACCTTTATGAATGAAGTATATTTATACGCTCTCATCAATTTAGAACATTATAAAACGGTTTTTATTTATTAATGAACTTTGCTTTGAAAAACTTAAATAAAAACGTTTTGACTTCAATCAATATTATGTTCCTGCCTCATTGTTGTTTTCGTCCATTGGCCTGAAATTTGTTTCGTTACTTAAAACGTCAGATTGAAACGACATCCGTAGAAATATGAACTACAAATTTGTCCCAATTAAATATACACTGCTAAAAGTGCATAACGTTATCTCTTTCAAAACAGAGATATTAAAGGCATAAGTCCTTGTTTCATATTATCTCAAAGAACAGTGAAATAGAGCGTTTATCATCTAAGTCTGAAAAAGGTCTGTTTTCATTCGAGTCAGTGATAGACGATAATTTACCATGAACGCGGATGGTTGGATGTAAAAGTGTCTTTTACTTTCGGGCTCCTTCAAGGCGCTATGCATGGACCCGCACTGTTTGAGTCACTCTTAATTCATCAACCTATCTTCAATGCTGCTAGTTTCCTCCGCTATTTTGGCTGGAAAATCTCTATGTGAATAAAATTAGTATAGCGTGGACCACTCTAGAAAAATAGTGCGCCCAATGTCCCTAACGATGAAATATATTGGTGAACGTGAAAGTTACTTATAAACTTCGTGTAGTATACAAAACATACATTTTTTATTACTGTAGATTTTATAAATGTTCATTGAAACCGATAATATATAATTTGAGGTGTATTCGAAACATTTTCATGCTGGACAGCTGCAGTCGTCTGTGTAAATAGGCAGGCCTATATCATAGTTTTGAGCGAATAAATTACCATTGTTGGCAGTTTAAACTAGAAAGCATGCCTATGTCCAACATTGGGGGGTTTCGGAGGAGCCTTAATTTTTTAACGGTATATATTTCTAAAATCATGCACACTGACACTGGGGTATAGATTAATTAAAATCGAAGAATCCTCTTATGTTCCAGATAACTCCCAGAGACAAGTTTCTTAATAAACTTAATCTCGAGTTGTGTTTTGGGTAACATACAGACATCTCAAGAAAAGTACTTATACATGGCCGGGCTGTTTTGTACTCAACCCTAAGGGCTCGTATTGTTTTTTCACTATATGTTTTTGATGGGCCTGCTGTCTGATAAGATATTACTCGACATGTTCAACTGGACCAAACCCATGTCATAAAGTTATAGCCTCTAACGTCGCTGTATTCAAGCTAAATAAATAGTTAGCATTTATTTAAGTATTCTAGATCTAACAGGGTGGTCCGTCAAGTAACCGTGTTTGATTCGTGTTTACCACCGTGATATGTGGAATATTTGTTATTCCTAAATACGAGGGTTATTGAACTGATATGAGGACCGTCCATAATTCTAATTAGCCTGCCAATGACTTTTCGCTTATGAGAAATGTGTTAAACTAATGTAGCAAAATATCTTACAACTTCAAAAAATGATAAACAATCAAGATGACTATAGATATTTCGGTTTATTTACACCCTCTTCAGTTGTATATCCTTAAAGTTGCCTCTAAATTATCGTTAAATAATTTATATTTATCTCCTATCCCTAAATTGGCAGTGAGACAGTCGCTATCACTGTAATGTGCCAATGTGCTATTAATAAGCGTGCTCCGAAGGTGGGTACGTCTATTTATGCAATTTCCTAGTTTATAATTAGCCCTTTATACACGAATACAGTGCAGATTTAATTAATTTGAACCAGTTGACGTTAAAATGATCCAGAAGATAGTGTCTAGTTACGTATTTATGCGAAATGTTGTGACCTCATTGATTGCTATAAATTATAAATTTATGCCGGAGAAAGTAAGACAAAAGAAGAGAATACCTCCCAAGTTGACAAGGTTTTTAACTACATTCGGCCAGACAAAAGTTCTCGCACTAATTTGTGCTGTTCTAAAGTCAATAGATTATGGTTAAACCTCTTTGCTGTGTAGCATCTGTCATCTCTGGCTATCAGTTTTTACATCAGTTGATAAAATGCCATTTCATCACGTTGTTGAAGCTGTTTGTGGGTTTAAAAACAAGATCGGGGTATCTGTAAAGTTTCGCTACCTAGACCATTTGGAAACAAATAAAACCTACAGCTTTTGAGATCTCCGTCCTCTTGGCCACTTCACTATGTCATTGGGTGAAGGGGGGGGGGGGGGGGGGGGGGTGGAA
>JARFOD010091870.1:0-17687 GCA_031763545.1 Mopalia muscosa | reverse complement strand
GCTATTGGGGATATGAGGTTGGATCTAATGGAGCTTAAATGATTGTTGGCTCTAAGCCGAAGGGCATTTTTGGTTTCGCCAACATATTGTTTCAGACACTTCTTACAAGTTATATACCTAAATAAACTGTGCAGGAGAAGTCTGTTATTGAGGTCGTAAAATTCTTTTCAACATATGTAAAATAAATAATTAATTTTACATATGCGGAAAAGACTTTCACATATGTGGAAAATAATTTTACATATGTGGAAAATAATTCAGCATATGTATAATAAAGGCAGAAATGATAAAACGGCTTGCCATAGACCACAGACGTATAGGTTTATCTCGTAATAATACTTTAAAGTTAAAAAAATACGTTAGAATTTATACAAACAATAAACGACCTTAAACCAAACGACCTATTTTCTGATGCTGGGTCAGTTAAAAAAAAAATAAGGTAAAATGAAGCGTTATATGCGTAAAACACTCCTTTGTTTCTCTGAAGTAACGGAGATGACACAAAAACGACTTAAATATAGGTTTGGTTGATGCTAAAATGAAGCGTTATATGCGTAAAGCCGTCCTTTGTTTCTTTGAAGTAACTGAGATGACACAGACACGACTTAAATATAGGTTTGGTTGATGCTAAAACGAAGCGTTATGTGCCTAAAAACAGTCTTTTGTTTCTCTGTAGTAACTGTGATGAGACAGAGACGACTTACAAAGCGTACAGATGGCTATCTGCTGTGATAACAAATACTTACCACACTTTGGAACAACTGAAGAACTTTCTAACAGGGGGCGAATTAGACCTGTGTAAAGACCATTGGACGGGGATGTGGAATTCGCTATTTGGGAGAAAGTAAGTGGACTACGCCCTATTTTGCTTGCACCATATTCCAATTTCAAACCCAAGTGAATTACTGAAGCTCATGATATGAATTGACAATTTTTAGTTATGTTTGCTTTATATTGTTAAAGTCCACTGTATAAGTTGTGATATTAAACCGTAAATAATTATTTTGTATTCTCTTCAGGTCTTGTTGGACCCTCGATCGATTTTCAGAAAAATATAAATCTGTATCATATATACGTATTTATCATATACCTATGAGTCTCACTACACAGATACAGAGGCATCGTATATTTATCCGTATCAGATGGTTCATATACGTACGGTCTGAAAAGAGACTGCTTTCAATGTTAACATTTAATATGACAGCGCCCCATTTTACGTGACAGGGGAAATCCCTTGACCTTGTATAACAGACCAACACTTGGCAACTGGACAATTTGTTCCATTTATGTTTTGTTTCTTTGATTACACAAAATTAAGCCACTGGGTGGTGTTTGGAATTGAACTATGTTTTCTCGAATATTTTTCTGAGATGTGTAATTTTATAGAACAAATTCATGTAAAATATTGCAAAGTGAGTAAATGTCAACAGAAAGAAATAGTTTATTTATCATGGTTTATTTTTCGAAGTGCAATAACGATAAGACTCAATTAATAAGTTGACCGAGTAGAATAGTCATTGAACTACTTACATGTGACTCATTTTTTGGAAATTTTGATTAGAACGACCCAAGTGGATTTTTTTGTACTTCCACCTTGGAAATTCTTATTAAAGTGTAAAATACAACTTTAAGAAAACATAACAACAACAAAAAAAAAAATCAAAAATCAAAGAAGAGCTTCTTAATAATGAAGCACCGTTTACTAGCTCACATTGTGCGCGCTTTACAATGGCACAAGTTTGAAGTTCCTATCATGGCTTGTTTTCTAGAAATATGCCTTGAAAAATGTAGTCTGCTAAAAACTGAAGTGCCATAAATATGAAATAAAACGTTTTGCGACTTGCATATTTGATCATGGGAAAACAAAATTATCGACTCCAATTTAACTGCTTGTAATAAGAATTTCGGATTATTTATGTAGTTTGAATACCTAACTATTAACTCAAGCGATAACAAAAATTGGTTCATTTTGAGCCCAACTGGTCCAGCAAGAGACCGTAACGTCACTCAACCACACAGGTCACAAAGACCCACTTATGGGCAGATAACAATCAGTATACAGGAGGATATGCAAGGGATAAAACAATTGAAAGCTATTTACAATATAAACCATATATGTACAAAAATAGCAAATTGTCAATAAAGTTGTATCACAGACAAACATTTAATGTATGTAAATGAAAATATAATAAAGGAACATGAACACACACAATATTAATATGTAACATGCCTAGCCTACATATTAAAAATTTATTCCATCATACAAAATTATCAAACAAATTGTTTTTTAGATTTGTTTTAAAAGTTTTGATTGAGATAAAAATGTCTAATGACGTATCAACACAGTGCAAATCGTTATACATACTTTGAGAGTTTGGTAAACAAAACTATACTTTCGTACATTTATTCTTGATTTTGGGGGTTTGAATACACCAGGGTTTCTCAGACAACTTCACACAAGTCACATGGGTGCTCTGGTACAAAGAAAATAATAGGGAATGGTAAAGGTTAGTTAACAACGTTGGAAGAAATGTAATTTATTAGTTCTAGATATACATTATTTTTCTTTTGTTTAATTCTTTATACATAGGCCTAAAGAACGAAGAGGTTTAATACTGACAGGAATATGTGATACGAACGCTCTGATTACTAAACTGTGGTCACTATCACCCAGCAGGAAAGAATGGCTGGCCGAGTTCTATGATGTTGGCTTCAGAAAATTTGTCACCCAGAAAATAAAATCAGCAGTCAGATCAAGCAAACAGGCGTTGGTTGCATTTGTTGACATACCAGACAAAGCGACATCGGGATTTCCACTCAGAACAAATACTTTAACAAGCTCACGGGTTTCCATACATATCAGATCTTTACTACCAGGTTAGTTAAAAAAAAAAAAAAAAAAAAAAAAAAATTAAAATTCAAATCGACTTTTAAAAAATTGGGTCAAAGTGTTAACGTTGAAGGCTATTACTTGTAAAATGTATCAAATGTTATAATGTACCAACATAAATCTTATAACTCAAAATTAAAATTAAACTTCTGCATTTTGTTATAATATGATGGTGTTTGTACCCATACGGGTATTAAACTGAATAGCCATTACTACCTGCGAGTTGAGTCGAAATACGCTATGGCCGATTAACAACTCAGGTGTACTAGGCATTTATCTCACCCTTTGTTTATATGTTTAATTTCAGGTTACCATTGTTTGTGTGTATTTTTGACCGGGGCTTGTTTATGTCTGTGTTGGGTTTTCACTCTGAGATGGTTACCAGGTAGGGTGCACAAATGTTCTTATCATACATATGATTTAATAGTGGTTTTTAATGACAAGGGAACAAAACTATAACATAAACTAAGGAAGGACTAATTTATTCCTGGGTTCGGAGTAGTACTCAGTTTCACAATATTTTGCCAGTATTATTTCATCAGAGATGTAATTGTTTTTTGTTCCTACGATCAATTCAAGATTTAATGAATTCTCTTCTTTACATTGATATAGCGTTTGCCTACTACTACTTCTTCGAAGCACCGCTCAATGGTTCGAGTCCGCCTGTCGACCACCAGGTTTATGTGTTAGTCACACAGTGTGGCTCTGGGTGTGTTTTTTTAAATGATGTTTCCTACCCATTCTTCGCCTTATTTAAACAAAGAAGAGCGTGACCTGTATAATCCGTGTCATATTAGTGGAAAACCCTTGAATATTACGTTAAACCCTAAACAAGCAAACAATCTGAACAATAAAACCTTGAAATTCCATTTTCGGTTTGAATTAGAATTGTGCATTTTGTACCGTTTTGATTTATTTGTTGGTTTATTGCAACGATCTACTTGAGGTTATTTCACTAACATGAATACAAGTAATGACAATCACATGACAAAATATAAAACAACGTATCGCCTTCCTGTTTTCCCTTAGCTCGGAGAACGTCATACTAACAGGAAGATCATCTCCCACTAAGCGCCAACGGTAATGTTTTTTTTATTAAACCCAAGCAAAAAACAGCTGTGTATAGTTTGTCAGTCTTGCTTTACGTTGTAGATTCTTATAAGATGTTCTGCAAAATATTGGCAAATCAAAGACGAAAGAAAAAGAATATCAAGAAAGTATTTGGTGCCAAGTGTGTGGCAATGAAACTGCTAAAGTCCGGTAAACACTTCCATTCATTCTACATGGTGTCCAAAGGAACAGGTAAAGGAGTGTTTGTAAAGTGTAATCGACAAGGTGCATCGTCAACACATCGCAGAGGACAGGCCAAAGCTTACAAGGCGTTGAATACACTAAAACATCGAAACATTATTGGGTTGGTTGATTGGATTAGTTATGGAATCTACCGTGGACTGGTGTTAGAGTTTGCACCTTTTGGTAATCTCAAGGACGCCTATCCTTCAAACTCAAGAGACATCGGAATCTTTGATAAGTTGTCAATCTTCAAGCAAACCTTATCTGCCGTGGCTTTTCTACACCAAGCTGGTATCGCGCACTTAAATATTCGCCCAGGCAGCGTTCTTGTTTTTGATAAATGGGTTAGGGTGAAGCTTTCGGGGTTTGCACGCATTTCGAGAATGCCCAAGGGTGGATTTTGTTTTCTGTACGATCTGCACCAACTGTCTAAACCCCCTGAAGTGGTCGCCGAGGAACCTTTTGATGGATGTAAGGCAGACATTTGGGCCTTAGGATCTCTTCTATTTTATATCATAGTTGGGGATTTCTTCCAGCGGGAAACCAAATCACCGTTACATACAACGATACTCCGCGCTTTACGAGATGCTGATGCCCCGAAGAAAAGAGTCCTTCTTAGTGTGCTGGCTCGTTTATTGTCCCATTTACCCTGTCATCGTCCAACGTTAGGTGAGACTCAAGATTGCATTGAAGCTCTCGATTTTTGTGATAAAAGGTGAAATAAATACGTAGATAACCAGTAAATTTTTAAATGACCTTTAGATCAGATACATTATATATGTTCTTTTATAATTTATTTTTTTATGTTAACACCTGTAATGGCAATTTGGAATGTTGTATGACGTGAGACATTATCAAGTTGTTTGTATCCTTTTCTAAATAAATTCACTTAAATACATTAGATAATATGTTTTGGAATTTGTATTATGGATGAAATCTGTAACACTTAGGACAATATGAGTTGTCAAACACATAAAGTGGTTTGTACAATTCATTCAAACTGAAATTGAGAGTGAGCCGATGTTCAAACGGTTATTAGAGGGGATTGACTTACACTAACATTGTATCCGACACAAAGTACCATGTACGCAAGATCGTTCCCTTCACTCCCTATAGCAAATTGTCTGATGGATATGGTACGTTTTATTTTGTAACTTCGCAAGTATCAGTACATTTTACAAGTATAGGTTTCAGCCTGTTAAACCGGATTAAACGCTATGCTTGCGAATACTTCTGATTTTGACTCTTTTATAATCTTATCTAGGGTATTATGAGTTTCGTCCACACTGTTGCCAGACCAATGTATTTAAAGATAGGAACTTTGTCACTTATTTACTTTATCAGTGAACACTCAGCATCTCTTAACCCGACCAGCCATGCCTTTGGAAAATGTATACACATTAATATAAGGTCGAACATTTATCAACGTTTGACTTAATCAGACTGTTACATGTTGCTCATTACTGTAAGGACGCTTAAAGCTCTCCACTACATACATTTCAGTGAACACAAAGATCAGTAAACTAGGAGATTGAGAAAGCCTGGTGAGGCAATGTCAGCTAATTTTGGCATAGACATTTGGACAAACATTAAACAATGAATAATTTTTGTGTCTTTTAGAAAGTAAAGATTAACAGTATTTTCGTTATTTTGGGATAACACTTTCTTAGTTAGAACATATACCTGTTCAAAAATTTTTTAACAAATTTAAACCTGTACTTTAAAAAGAAAAAGAGAAATGTGGACACAGACCAAACGAGAACTTTGTATACCGTTTTTACCGTCACATTAAAGGATAAGGCTGTACAGGAATGCTACATCAGTATTTCATAATTGTGATAAAATACAAACAATTTATCGGTTAAATTCCAGAGGCTTTGAACTCGTCCTCATTATTGTTGGTGAGGATTAACAGACAAAGCATTTGGAATAGGTAGCGCTGCCGAAGTTTTCATATAAGAACTATGAAGTAGACTAGAGTATAACATACACAAACCCATTGATAAGAAGCTATATTCCATGCGTGTTTTTACCTGCCAAAGCGGACATCGGTAAAATATTCTAGTTTAAAGAAAATATGCCGTGGAATACACGCTGATTGTGCAGACAGCATGAATAAATCATTTGAGAGTGATTTCAAGTCAAATACCAGCATAACCTGGCACAGAGGCGAGAGTCCTACAAAGGTGGCAAAGCTTAGGTAATTCTGAAGATGAAAAAATAGGAGCGGCGGTCTACGTGTTTTGGGTTTTTTTTTTTTGCCACACAAGAAGTGAAAAGATTAATCGTGACACTGATTTATATATTGAAATGCCCCACTTATTCGCCTCTATACATATTCACTCTGTATAGACTTATCAAATAACCTCCAGAAAAGTGTAATTCCAGTCCAATACCAATACATTTTGACAAAAATTACGTTGCTACATTTATACAATCAGTCTCCAATAACAGTCTCTAATTAACGGTTAAATTAATAGCCTATTTTACATTATATGTCAAATATAAAAGGGTAATAACTCTTCTTATCATATACCTATGAGTCTCACCACACATATACAGAGGCATCGTATATTTATCCGTATCAAATGGTGCATATAGGTACGGTCTGAAGCGGGACTGCTTTTAATGTATACATGCTATATCAGCGCCCCCTAACTGCCCTCGTTGCCTCAGATCGGACTGCGTATCAATCTCGCTCTTCGAGCTCGATTAATACTGCAATACAACCTGAGACTACTCCAGCTGATAAATCGCCAGTACCACGCACTGTTCATATCGTCTCTATTTATTGCTTTGGGAATGCATGAAAATTCAACAGGGTTTACATACTCATAAAAATGCATCGTAATTTCAATTCTAGTAATTGATTTATGTTCATAACCGAGGTATATTGACTTAAAGGCGTGGAAATCAGCCAGGAAAAAAATTCGGTAATCAAGCCGCAACGAGTGCGATTTGTTTGTACGCCGTAATACTGAAGTGTAGATTTTTTTCACCCAACTTTTTCTGCTTCAATCCAGTTTCCATAAATTTCGGATATCAAGTGTCAAGCGTTCGAGAACACGTGTAGTTTTGCTTGTATGTGTAGAAATCGACTACTTGACAACTTGTTAACAGTATCTTTTTATGAAATTGATGATAGCACCATTGTAAAACATTAGCGAGTGGACGGACAGACGGATAAATTAATTTTAGCCAACTTCCGCTATGTGTTTGTTAATCATTTTAATCAGAATAAACTGAGCAGTACTGAGTTGTAAAAATCTTATATATATAGCGTCTCTCTTAATTAACAACATACACCAATACAGCGAATATCATGAAAACCAATCACAACTTAATATAAATAACAGCAATATGAATAAAAAATTGAGGGAACCCATTCGCAATTCCTGGTCCTAATCACAGTAGGGTATAACTTTAAATACATCTGTAGGAAATAAAATAAACTTTTTGAGCAATCAGTTTAAAAGTAAAACACATGATGTATAGTTGGTCATCCCTATGTAACATTACATTTGAATAATTTACTGAGAATGATATAGAGAGAGCTGCAGACAAGGCGCTAAATTGGTTACTCATTCAATTCACAGAATTTCACCCTGATGGTGAAATTTCACCCTGATTTTCAACTTGGTGAAAAAAAAGCTTTTTTTATGACATAAGACGTAAATAATGACTACCTAAAACAGTATGACAATTATGTTATTAATATTTTAAGCTAAGTGCATATATAGATATATAGATTTAATGATAACGTTTCTGCAGATACTCATTTTTGCGAATGTGATAAATATAATCTATTATTATTATTTAAAACCGATATATATAGATTACATGTACAGTGCCTGATACGCGACAGCTCGACTTGTCTTAGGTTGGAGTGCAGTATCAATCGAGCTTGAAGAGCGAGATTGATAACGAGTTCGAGCTGAAATAACTACACGTGATATGCACCTTAAATATAATCTGTATATTAACACCTATCGATACTAATAGATTTTGGGTAAAATTTGGCAAACTTTCAGTGACGATTGCTTGGAAGAAGCAAATTACTACTTATACACTTATATAGTGCGAGATTAAAAAGAGTTCAATGTTTAATTGTAAAATCATATAATAAAACGGATCGTTTGATTTCCTTTCTTATAAAAACATAAAACTAAAGCTTTTTTGTATGATCTAAGTATTTTTTTAAAAAAAGGTGAACTTGTTCTTCAACATAACACACCCCAGATAAACATGTTAGAAAAAAGCTCAGTTTCAACACCAACCAGCAACTTTATTTCATGTATATTGGTCAAAATTGAAAAAAAGCACTATTATTTAAGAAACAAACGGATAACTAGATCTAAAATAATCAGTAATGGTAATTCATGACAATATGTTGTGTTTTTAACACAATTATCAAAGTGATTATGTGACATTTTACATAGCTATATTCTCTGCACAATGTCAAAAGTCATCCCACCCTAAAAGTGTTTTGCGTTGAGGACATCATACAGAGTATTTCGCCACATAAAAGGACAAGAATATCCAGTACCTTTGATGTAATTTTCCATGTAGGCAGCATCGGATTTGTGGAAACCTGGGTATTCTATGTAATGAACTTCAACCACACAGGCCTTGTAGGGTCCACTTATGGGCAGAGAAATTTGTAAATGAATTAAAATGAATAGTGAATGAACACATAAATACAGTATATATCAAATTTTAAAACATGTTAATAAATATATATTTTTTTGCTTATTTACAATAAACTAGTATTTGACATAAACAATTTTAATATTAAAAAAAAAACGTTAAATAAAATTGTTTCTGAGTTTGGATTTAAAAACAGGACAAGTAATTAAAAAACCTATATAGGTATGCAGAATAAAAGTTTCATTGCAATAATTTTGTACAGGATGGTAAAACAAGCTGTGTTTTCTCACAATCATCAGACACCTTTTAGGCTTATAGACTTTTAGTCATGCCTACCAAAAAGCCCCTTCAGGTGACAATGTTTCAAACCGACTTTAATCTAGACCTGTATAAATTCTAAGCTGTTTCAGAAAAAGGACTGTTCCCACAACAACTGTCTAAACTGACTCTAAGCCGACTTGCAAATGTGTATGTTAAAACGCAATAAGGTAAGCCGGTTTAGGTTTGCAAGGCAGCATCACATTTATGATATGCGTCATTGACTTTGCATATCCATTGACTCTGGTGTTTTTAAGCCGGTTACACCGTCTTATGCCTCTTAGGAAGTGCATGGAGTTAAACCCGCTTAAAGATACCATGTCAAATGGGCTTTTAGCCACATTTGGGGGTTAAGCTGGTTTTGATATGACCGTGTGAGCGGACCTAAAACAAAGGCTGTGAATAACAGACTGGTTGTTTTAGAGCTGCCTGTAGCATTTTACCGGAAAATAAGTTGTAGTATTATAAAGCTAATCATATATGGTGGATAACGCTCAATGAAAACAATTGGCTGAGACAGAACTGAAAACCTAGGAGTAGACAATATTGTAGACAATATTGTCATTATCTTCAATCAAAGCGATTTTAGCCTAAGTTCATATGAATTGTCACGACCACTAGCACTGAGGGTATTGTGTCGTCATGGTAATTAAGGTCTACTTAGGCTACGATCGCTATGTTCAACTTTAGGCACAACCTACATATTTATAGCTAGAACGGCTTTGTTATATTTCCAAGTGCCACCTAAACCTTTAGTCTTGACCATAGTCGATTATTTTAATATGCGAATGAATTTTTCAATAGCTAAAAAAAGTGTGAAAGAAGAATATCGAACTAAAAAGTATTTGACTTTTTGAGGACGGATTATCATTATATCACTGAGCTTTTAATATTTACTAAGCTGGGTCATATAGGTGAAAAAACTGAGAGGAAACCATAAAGTGACCTTACTTGGAACTTTATACTTCGTCTAGAACATGGCGTCACGTGGGTAAAATAACTTTTAGTACAGCGTAAAACCATTACCAAGCAAACACACAGAATATCAAACAAAGGTTTACATAAATAGCATATATAATCTCAAAGAAACATGGACAGTCGATTGATGTGAATCGCAACATAATCGTGGTCAGTCGTAGTCGGAGAGAAGTTTGACTTGCGATGTCTCATCACTTACGCTGCTTCCTGCTCTGTTGTGAATTGAGCTCTTTTTATTAAACCACTCCTCGATATCCTCCAAAGTTTGAGGCAGTTCTTTGTCTTTGGTTTCCGGTAGTAAGACTGCCAATAGACACACAACACAACAGCCAGATGCCAACCCAATAGGGAACAATAACGGATACGTTTTAATCTGAAAAATAGACATGTCACTGTCAGGGTAGAGATCATTGATTGAACAATTCTCAAAAAGTTTGAAATGACAATGCGTGCAATAACAAAAGATAATTTATGTTACAACTGAAGGTTTCAAACGTTTCCACACTTCATGCGTTGATTACCAACTTAAGGCTTGCCAATCATTCTTTTTTTATATTCTTCAAGACTAATGACTCTATTTGTCCCCTTATGTCATCATTGTGTTTTCGTCAGACGAAACTCCTACATAATATTACCAAATGGGCCCCTATCCTTCCTTTACAACTTACGATTATTACTGTCAAAATAATCAAGTAGGAAGTGAATTTCATTTTATATTTGTATGTCCTGCTTTCCAAACTTTCCGATTAAAATACTTACCAAATTAAAAAAAAAAACCAGTCACAGGTGTCAAAGATAAATTTGAGAAAAATTGTTTACCACTACTGACAAAGATGAATGGTACAATCTATCAATGTATCTTAAGTTTTCTTTTTGTTGACTATATTAGCTTGTGTGTCATTTATGCTAGTTTGTATCATAGCACATTATTGCTTTTTACACTACTTCCATCAACTGCATATTTAAATTATGTTTTCGTAACTTTCATATTATAAATGCATGTTTCATCATATGCATTCCGTCATGTATTTGAATTATATTGCATTTTACCTCTGGTCCCATCTCGTGGCTTGTGAGAGAATAAAGAATTGAATTGAATTGACAAACATGATGCCTTATAAGCGGCATGGACTGCCCTGTTTGTCTCATAGCATGGGGGGGTTATGCGGTCCACGTGGGTCCAGCATGTCCAGCACGTGGGTCCAGCATGTAACCGACGCGGCTTAATCCTGCCGCACACGAGAGGAACTAGCTGAGAGGCCGGGAGCTCAGCTGTTTCCTACGTCTGCGCTGAAGTTTTAGTGAGATTTCTGCCTCGCGAGGCCCTGAGGAAAATATCTATCGTGTTTGATATTTTCTGCCTCGCGAGGCCAGCAACTCACCGTTTGCGGACGTCGTAAGCTACCGCCTGAGCTAGGAAAAGTAACTGACCAATGCGAACGCGTTGCTGTGTCACATGGCATCAACATTGTGTCTGATTTGACACGATAATAAAAGATTTTACTTCACTAGAGGTCTGAAGGCAAGTTGGCTCAGGCGATAGCTCACTCGTTTGCTGCGTAAAAAGTAGTGAGAATGTAGCTGAGCTCCCAGCCTCTCATGGCGGGCAGCTCAGCCATTTCCTCTCGTGTGCGGCGGGCTTAAGGATTTCTAGTCCTGCTTAGTATAGCATGTGCTATATAATGACGGTACCTGGATCTAGTCCTGTTACACATAACGAAGCACAGTGAATATAGCACAATGTGCAGGCCTAATTCCTCCGTCTAAGACCTACATCCCGCCTATCTCAACCCATGGTGAAGATTGGAAATTGATTCTTCTATCGCCGGCCTCTCAAAACATAAGCTTATATCTGATTTTTCTCATTGACACAAATGATTAACAGGAGTATTCTATAAATACTGGCCTCACGCTGTACTAGGTTTCTTGCCATCATCGTAAGAGAGTGGGTTCCCTTTTATATTGGGGCCTCATGTTACATTGGTTAGCGAGACGTAAGGCAGAGTGAGGAGTGACCAATATCGGTCATATTTATTAGTGAAACATATGAATTCAACGTCAAACCCTTTTAACCCACAGTCAAACAAATCAATCCAATTCAGCTGTCCTATAAATGAGTGAATATAATCCCAATGCTTTTTATGTTATAGTTTGTATATTCGTTTTTAAAAAAAATTATGAATTTTATTTTGTAGCTTGAAGGCGTGATTTGGGAGGTTGGGAGAGCCCTCTCTGCACAATGGAGCCTCGACCAAAGATGTTGAGTGGGCGGGATAGACCAGCCTATAAACATCCACAACACAGTGTCAAGGCATTTGAAACCTTGAATATGATGAGAAAGTAAGGCTGACATAATATAGACATTTCAACATTCAGCTTTAACTAGATAAACAGATTTTGAAGTTATTTTATAAATATTGTGATTAAACTACATATAGTTGTAAAAAGTAATCACACTCATGCTGATTAATTTAAATCGATGAATAATCTCATGTTCTACATTAATTCCCTGATAAAAGAACAGTTTATTACAAGATTATACATGTATGATCTTCCAGTTTATCAATTAGCAGTTTAAATCCCTAATAGCAGATTTGAGATAGAGCTTCAGTTCAACATGGCGTGACAGATCTAATAGTGAAATACATTTAATAGAGTTTTAAGCAACTTGCCCAAGACCCTTTAGTAAGACATGTACATGTACTCTGACAACAGAATTAGTCACTGGAATTAAAATAATAATGATGTGTAATTATGATTTCAGACAAAACTTGTTGTGTGATGTGACTCTGGTGGTAGATGCATGTGAAGTTCCTGCTCACAGGGCTGTTCTCTCGGCCTGCAGTCAGTATTTTTATGCCATGTTCACTGGAGAAATGGCTGAGGCTAAAGCCGACCGTATCACTTTACAAGAAATAGAATCTAACGCTCTAATGCAGCTCCTTGACTTTGTTTATACGGCAGAGATACATGTAACAGAAGATAATGTTCAGGTAAAATCTCAATGCTTCTGTTTGTATAATGTTCTCTCTGTTCAAATAAAATCTGGTAGATTGGTATTGAGCTGTCTTAATGTCTTTCATAAAAAAGTATGATCAGCTAAACAGTGTTAACTCCATCTTGAAGAGTTTTTAAAGCGATACTCAGGGCTGAAATAACAGCTATATCACTTGAGAGGTTACCGTTAAATATACTTAAATATGACTTAAATTTTTTTTATTTATTTTATAAAATAACCTTAGGCTTACAGATATATACCTTCCTACGACCACTGGCAGCTAACATTTTGGACGTGGCCAACCCTGTCCATGACATCACGCGACTAACACTTGTGTGTTACGAGTTAATAATATGTGTGAACATGACCTATATATGTCATTGGTGTCAACAGTCAAAGGTTTAAACAGTCAACTCTACAGGTCTCTTGATGTAGGCACTTATTTTGAAAAGAAAGATATTTGATTGGCTAATATTTGTGGAGCTCTTTTGTTTAATGCTAAAAATACCGAGACATGGCCATTGTTTAAGATCCAATTATAAAATTGATATTACCTAAATGCATTTTATTGCAGCCCGGAGTATCGCTTTAAATTTTCTTTTAAAAACAACAACTGAAAAAAGTAAGATGTTAACTATTACATATAAATGTCCTGTTGTAAACAAAATGTCACTTCACATCTGACCAAGTCAATATTCTTCATACTGTGATGACCAGCTTATTGGTCTAAGGGATACACAATTATGTTTGAATCTTCTTGTTGTAGACCTTGTTACCAGCCGCGAACCTTCTCCAGTTAACAGAGGTGCGAGATGCCTGCTGTGATTTCCTTCAGTCTCAACTCCATCCATCCAATTGTCTCGGCATTCGTGCTTTTGCTGATCTCCATGCCTGTACAGACCTATTATCTTACTCACAGACGTATACAGAGCAACACTTTGGGTAATAACACTATCAGTGTTAGTGGTTTAATGACCAGAATACATCAAAGAGTAAACTCTCTTTCTCTACTATAAAAATATGCATTTTTGTAAATTTAATTTAACATTACAGAAATTATTCTCAAAAGTTTGAGTTCCTTGCATTCATTACAATTCTAACATCTTGTTGCAACGTTCAGTGGTGCATGTTTGCCTACTGATATTCCGCTCTCCAGTTCAAGTCCAGCTGTCACCCAGTACAACTGTGACAATCACAGGGGTGGTTTTAATTAGATTTCCTCTTAGATTTTTCTCTTAGATTCCACAATGTTTAAAGCCAGAGTGAGATTGTCATATCAGTAAAATAACTTTGAATACTATCTTAACACCCTAATCAAACAAATAAACTTTATTATTAAACATCGTCACAACAGTTACTGTTTTTTTGTTGTTGTTATTTAAGGACCTCTTTGAAACCACAAATTTATGCCTGTCTTTATTATTTGCAGTGAAGTTGTACATTATGATGAGTTTCTCTCCTTGCCTGCCTTACATGTGTGTAAGCTTATCTCTAGTGACAGATTGACTGTTACCTCAGAAGAACAGGTATGGACAAATCATTACTAATGTGTATTGTTATTGTGTGAAATGTCAAAAACCTATGGTTTGCTTGGCTGGAAGAAAGTGATGCTGGTATTCCCTGCAATGAAATAATTCATTTGAGAGTTCACTTGGCCATCTGTAATATCAACTGCTATTTTTTTCTGTTAAAATGATATTGAACACAAAAATGTGTCATTTCACCACAGAAAACAAAGTGGGCATCAAATTACATCACTTAATTTGTTAAACTATGTCTGTGGAAATAGGCCTGTGGCTTTGGCTTATTGGTTAGTGAGTGCATTTTCTAAGCCTAATCCGATGTACCGTACACAGGATCAAGTCAGTCTGTGAACCCTCAAGTATATGAGTGAGTCACAAGATGTGGCTCCAGCAATCACAGGGGTGGTTTTTATGAAGTTTTTAATCACGCAAGGTACAGTGTAAAGTGGGCAATCTTTCGTCATATAAGTTAAATACCCTTGAGTATGACATTGAACCCCAATCAAACAAACAAACTATCGAAATGTTTTGAAAATGTCCTGAAAAATAGCAATTGTTAATACTTCCGTGTGTGTATGTCCCAACTTGTAAAGCATGCAGTTGGAAGAGCTTCCAGTTTCCCTGGTGCTCTTTGGGTTAAGGGGTAACATGAGGCAGATCTTTTGGATTATCTTTGGAAGGCATTAACCTCAATGAAAAATGTGAAGAACATCAGTAAAAATAAGATATTGAATTTGCAGGTTTTTGAAGCTGTGGTTGCCTGGTTACAGCATGACCTTCCTATTCGCGGTGAAACAGTAGCTCAGTTAGTGGAACATGTTCGTCTACCTCTGATGCCTCAGGAGTACCTGGTCCAGAGAGTAGAGGCTGAGCCGTTGATTAAAGAGAATAGTAACTGTAAAGATTATCTCATTGAGGCCATGAAATACCACCTCCTTAAACCTGAACAAAAAATGATGTATAAAACACCACGAACTAATCCTAGGACACCTATAGGTCTACCAAAGGTAAGGGAACAAGAATAAATCAAGATGACAAGGTTGAGAGAGGCAGTCTGAGAAGGCTTACAAATTCTCCTAAAGTTTTATTAATTTAACATATATTGTTTCTATAAAATTGTGTCATGTAATACTATAGGTGTCAAAATGTTGTATGAGATTTAATTGTCCTACAACATTTTCAAAACATGTAAGTGTAGAAAAGGAATATTTTTCAGCGAACACCTTTCCTGCTGTACTGGTTACATAAAAACAAATTGTCAAGGGGGACAAGATTGGTCAAGCTGGACAATTCAAAACACTTTATTCAGGTTGTCCAACTGCTTTCTACACGCAGCGCACGGGCTGGCTGCTTGTAATCACTGATCAGGAAGATCTCATTATTTAATATTAGCTAATCAATGTGCACTTGTGTTTACATGGTATCTTTTTGATCTCTTATTTTATAACATGGAACATGTATTTTTCGACTATATAAGATAAGTTATTATTTTTCAAATTCTATAGCATGAGACAATTATTTTTCAATTCTATAACATTGAAAAATTTCTTTACATGGAAAAATGAATAGATTTTTTTCCCATTTATATAGCATTGAACATTTTTTTTTAATTCCAATTCTATAACATAGCCAATTTTTTTCCAATTCTGTTAAGTCGGAAAATTATTGAAAGTTTGTCCAGTAAAAACAGGCAAATTCTGACTAAGTCTACAATATTTTGCTCTAAGCTTCTGGCATCTTTTTTTAAGTCAGTCAAGGGGAGATAACAAAACAGCCCATTTTTAAAGAAAAAGTTGTTTGTTCTTAATTTTGAATGTATTGCTGTAACCCTTTTTTTGAGTATTAGGACTGTTGTTGTTGTTGCAGGTGATGTTAGTGATTGGAGGTCAGGCACCTAAGGCTATACGGAGTGTTGAATGTTATGATTTTAAAGAAGAGAAATGGTATCAGTTGGCAGAGATGCCTTCAAGAAGGTGTCGCTGTGGTGAGATTTTTACTTATTCTATATTGATTGGGACTCGAAACAAAGAAAATAAGTGGATGTCTGGTCTATTTACTGAGGGGCAACACGGAGCCAAGCGTATCCTTTGTACCCGGTGATTGTCTCATGGAGTCAAGCCTGTTTGACTACAATAGTTAAGCATGTTGGACTATAATGGAAGTTTTTCAAAAACCTGTAAGATATAAACTATGTCTGCTTAGTTTAACCACTCATGTTTAAACATTGCGACATATGGGAATGAGACAATTTTTCTTATCTCTGGTAATGAAAAACCTCATCTATTGAAAATGAAATCAGGGAAAGTGATGTACAATTGTTCAGCATTGATGCCTTTGTGCTGTAAACATGATAATCTGTGAACAGATTCTCCAATTAACTTGAAACTTGTACTATGCTTCCTCTCCTTTAGAAGAAGAATTGGTATGGATATCACCAAGTTCAATAAAACAAAATGGCCACCATAGCATAATTTAATAATATTTACATCTGTATGTGTTGTGAACAAGTTCACATACATTTTTCAAACTTGGAAAATAGTTTCCTCCAGTTGATAAACCGATAGGATTGCATTTCATTTAATTCTGAAAATCAAAAAGGCCATCACTCAAATTCAAAAATTAACTTCAATCTTTGCTTTTTCTGTTAATACCGTAGATGTGCTTGTAATTTATTACGTTTCTCAACAAATATGGCTGACATTGCATATTGTACCAAAATGGTGATTAAAACCATAACTTTTACTCTTTTGCTCTTTGAAGATGAAAATAGTTCTTATACAAAAGTAGGAAGAGTGATTTGACTGGGATTATGAGCATGTTTTTTTCCCAAAAAGCCTCTAATGGTGGACCTACCAGCTACTCAGCTTGTTTCATTTTTTAACCTCAGGTATATGAGGGAGTCACAATGGCCATGCCGAGGTAGATTTTAAGAGGTTTCCTCTCAGTTTACCACCCGTGAGGGAGCAGGTGGGCCATGGCCCTGCAGAATACTCCATCGGCTTCCTCGGTCGATCGTAAGAGGCGAGAAAAGAGGTTGCTT
>JARFOD010091859.1:0-17335 GCA_031763545.1 Mopalia muscosa | reverse complement strand
ACTCAGGTTGGCATTGATAAGAGGCAGTTACGCCATGGGATTCCGGGAATCGTGGTTTTTTTTATAGCTATTCCCTGCGTTTAGGTTACTCCTTCATTATCCCTAGTGAAATGATCTTGAGCAAACGACGTTTAACCCCCAAACAAACTCACAAACAAACGAACGAACAAACAAACGTAGCTAGCAGTGATTTGTCATTTCAGAGCAAGGCACTTGTTTCAATCTAACACCAACGAAACTTAATTTAATCTGTTTTTTATATTTTTATTTCAGCCCCCTGTGGAAGTCGAAAATTCGTTCCCCGTGACGAAATATGTTGTGCGGAGGCCATTTTAGACCGGACGGGGATCCTGCCCGCGTGCTGCGGCAAATACCAATACGACAGGTACTATAACATGTGCTGCGATGGGATTGTTAAAAAGAAGCCTTCTCCCAAAGCTGCGTGTTGTGGATCCCATACCTTTAATACGGATTTAGGGATTTGTTGCGACGGAAAACTGAACGGAAAAAGTAGCCGCCATTCTGCCTGCTGCGGGAAAAACGCATATGACAGTGCCATTGAAGCATGCTGTGACGGTAAAAAGATTTGCCCCAAAGAAGCCTTTAAAGGAAAATAATACGTTCTGAAATTTCTTAGTATCTTTTATTTTACTTTTCAAATTTGATAAAGACATTATTCTAGCCAAGACGGCATATTGGCTACATTTTGGAGAAGAGACTCTTTGTTTTATAGGCTTAATTTGTGACTATTGTCACTCTAGGACCGACTACCTTTGCTGTGGGACCATAAATAAATAAATACCATGAACCTTTCAGCGTGCAACATTACGGACCTAACACATCAACATAATGATTCATATATTGTTTTGTTTTATTGCACGTGGTGAGATTTTTTTTAAGCAATGAGAATAAAACAATAGGCATGAGGTCTTAAAATTATTTATTGCTTAGCAAATTTCTCAGGAGCTATATATACTCCGTGATATGATAACAGAGTTTTGGGATTTGCCTTGTTCCATCATAATGTCATTACCATATAGAGCTAACAAGGCCTGTAACTATTTGCTTGTATTATAATCTTGTTTAATGTATTGAATACAATTTAATATACAGAGAAAATATATTAACTATTTAAATACAACTGTAAAGTTGCGTTTTCAACGTGTCGATTTGTAATAACCATTAAACGAGGCTTAAAATTGAAAATTTTAAAAATCTTGAAAATCTAGAATTGATTGGTTGAAAAAAGTGTAAAAAACAACGTCGACCAATATCAACGCAAAAAATATTAGGGTAATCATTTCAATCGGCTTCTACAAATCGCACGTTATGAATGCTCTAATCTTAAACGGTTGCTTTTCAAACAAAAAGTTGTGATAGTTTTGTGAGAAATTATTAAAAATGTAACACAAAATGTTTACGTATTTTACTTCATTTCATTTAAAATATATGCCAAGATATTGCTCTCGAAATGCGTTTTGGAATTTCGGTCGCTGATCACGATTACGATTAAAGACCATCAGCAGAGATGGAATTGGGTTCACATGGTGCATTCTGATTGGTCGAGTATTGCTTATCTTTTTTTCTCGACCAATCGAAATTCCTCTAAAAGGGGGAATCCCCTAAAGTGGTTACAACAAATCGAAATTGATTTCACTAATGTGATGAAGAAACCCAACCAGCGGGCTGGATTTAACCACTGGCATCACATACTTGATTGATTCATTGGGGTTTTCGACTTTATTTGGAAGGAAACCATCCTCGGCACCACCCGCAACAAACAAAGGCGGCAAAAGGTCACAAAACAAAGAGAGCACAACTTATATCACCATATGATATTCCTTTTAACAACATGAAGCTATACCTCCAATCACCATAATACAAAATTCTCACATTGCGATTTGTATATATGTGGTAACAATGAGAGAGGTTTTCCTTGATTTGCGGCGTTTTGATTGGTGGAGTTATGTAAAAGTCACTTTTTCGACCAACCATAACGTAGACAATAACGCTATTGACCCACAAGTGCAATCCTTGAAGGAAATTCACTGTCGATATCTTTGGAAAAAAACAAACAATGACAAGATACAAGACAAACGCGAGAGAAAATACATGGAATAAGACAAAGCTTGCAAATTTAAGAGTGCCGAGGCTAGTTCCTTAAACGATTATTAGTGGCTAACACCAGATTAAATAAAAGTGGATTATAGATACGCCTTTAACATGGCGTGACAGCAATTAGGAGGATTACTATAGTACATTCAATAGTTCCTAAAGTAACGGGGCCGATTTCACCAAGCAGATTTAGACATAAATGAAAATGTAAATTAATTCCTTAACTTTGAATTCAGTCACTGGATATTTAAGGATAAATTTCATGTTAATTGCCAATATAAAATAAATACCATATGGGCTCAATCGGGGTGAAATCGGACCCGGTCCCCTGGATGTCACATCAATTTAGGCTTTTAGTTACCCTTTTGCCAAGAGGGCACCAGGGCATGCACAGGGACACCCACCAGGTACGATAGCTGTCGTTCAACACAGAAGCAAGAAATATCATCTGGAAGTCACATCATGATGTCAATAGGCGGTGCAAAAAACAGCATATCGATGATGAAACAAAAATTCGACTGTTTGTATAAGAATGGGCGAATAATTCCGCCTTGGTTGACAAGGCGATGACAGGTCGACAGAGCTCAGATAACAAATATGTTTGAAAAAAGAACACCCGACATGTACGGACATGTTCTATAAATATTGTCAACAGCTAACAGATTTTTGCGCATCTGAGTAGCTGTAATACTTTTTTTTCACGGGGAAGCGCCCTTCAGTTATGCTGTGTTCATAACATACACCTCGTTGGAAACCAATATAATTTGCAACAAGCTGAGGTCCACCACTAAAGTTTTTTTTTTTTAAATATATGCTTTTAATCCCTGTAAAATCTCCTTTTCCTATTTTTGTTTGTGAACTTTTTTTTTCTTCAAAGAACCATTTTGTATCACCATTTTGTTGCCATATGCAATGTTGGCCATATTTGTTGCGATACCTAGTCAAATACAGGCATATTGACAGAAAAAACCAAGTTTGAAGTAAATATTTGAATTTGAGTGACAGCCATTTTGGTTTTCGTAATAAAATGAAATATAATTCCATCGGTTTCTTAACTGGAGGAAACTATTTTCCAAGTTTGAAATATATTAAAAATATGCAATGGCTGCCATTTAGTTTTGGGGAATATGGAGAAATTATCAACTAGGTGTGAATATTAAAAAATTATACAAAATAATTATGTTCAGAACACATAGGCTTGAATATTGCAAAATGATGCATTGGCGGACATTTTGTTTTACAGAATTTGATGAAATTTAATCCTGTCTCTTGTCTTAAGAGGAGACTATATTTAAACTTACTCAGAGAATTTGTTTCAGAGGCACCATGTTAACAACATATATAGATATGATTATTGTAAAATTATGTTATGGCGGCCATTTTATTTTACAGAATTTTATGAAATTCAATCCTTTCTGTTATATTAATGAGAGGGGACTATATCTCAAGTTAATCTGTGCACTTGTTATAGAGTTATAGTGTTCACAACATATACAGTACCGGTAATGGCTATCATAAAGTAATGTAATGGCGGCCATCTTGTTATATGAAACAAAGTGATATTTGACCCGATTCATTATCCTAAAGGCAGGAAGTTATCTTCAAACTTTGAAATTAATCCGTGAATTTATTCTCTACTTATCGTGTTCATGACACATACAGGCATGAATAATTATGTAATAGCGGCCATTTTGTTTAACAGAATTTGGTGAAATGCAATCTCATCTGCCGTCTTTTCTAGAGGAAGCTACATACCAAGTTTCAAATTAATCAACAATTGATTCTCTACTTATCGTGTTCAAAACATCTCCCACATGAATATGCTCAATTATGTAATAAGGCCATTGAGTTTAACGGAATTTGGTGAAATGCACTACCATCAATTGCCTTAACACGCAGAAGCTACATACCAATTTTTTGGTTAATCGGTGAATTTGATTTCAAGCTAGCGTGTTCACACTATCGTGACGGACAGACAGATGAAAGGACGGATGGAAGGAAGGCGGGAAGGATGGACGGATGCCGAGTAGCATTTCTAAGTCCCCCCCTACTATTGTAGTGGTGAACAAAAACAAGCCTAAATGGTCTGGCATTTCTCTTTCCATTGATGTGAGAGTTTTCCGTAGTTTACCTGTAGGATAAGCAGTCCAAGGAAGTATGCATTAGCAATCCTCTGGAACTGCTCAAACAGATTCTTTGGCAGGAAAGTGATGATATTGTACTTGGAGGTCTTGATGTGGTTACTCTGCAATTATAGAAACACAGATAGTAAAATTTGTTTGTTTGTTTGATTGGGGTTTAATGTCGTACTCAAGGTTATTTCAATTTATATATGACGACAGATTGTCCACTTCACACTGTTCCTTGCCTCATTATGGTGAAAAACTGAGAAGAAACCTCATAAAAACCACCCCCACAATTGCCAGAGTCACATCTTGTGACTCACTCATATATCTGAGGGTCGACAGACGGACTCGATCCTGTGAATGGTACATCAAAGTAGACTCTGAAAGCGCACTCGCTAACCACTAAGCCACGGCTGCAGGCCAGATAGTAAAGTTAAATGCTAATATTTGTCACAGGTTTCCACAGATTGCTCACATGGATAATGTTGATATTAACACAAACGTTAGTCTTAAGTCTGCAACAGACACGATCTAGCTAGTGATGTAACATGCTCCTGATAAACTATTTATTAACTCTGTGTGGCCTAGTTTATGTTCAGTAGACTAGTTACAGTGGACCTTTATATAAAAGTAACCTTGCTTTCTTGAATAAGGCTGGCTTCAATATCAGCCAGTACTGATCCTGTCAAACAGCCAGAACTGATGACCATTTTATGCATTCTCCAATACAGCTTATCTGCACAATAATATGGTCATTAGATATTGGGTTACTAACTCAACTATAAATTCATATTCCAGATTACAGCTAATAATACAACTAAAGAGATATTAAGTACATTACGATGCAACCTATTTTTGCTCTTTATCTCGTTCCAATTTCAGACAAGATATTTTGGCAAAGAATATATTTATATAAGCCGAAGAGCTGAATAAAGTTTGGAAGTACATCCATGCATTTTGACAAATCAGCACTATTTCCCTACTGAGCTTTCAGATGTTATACTTCATACTATGCTTTTTTCATTTTGTTTTTAATTATTTAACAGTGTTTTGAATATACAGAGTCATTCACTTTTTAAGAAAGAAAGAATAAACAGGACATGTACATTTACAACCAATTTAAAAGGACATATATGATACATATAGAGGGAAAACAAAGATTGTTTTTGTTTGATTGGGGTGTAACATTACACTCAAGGGTATTTCACTTGTATGACGATGTATTGTCACCTTCACACAGTTCCTTGTCTAATTAATAGGAAAAACGAGAAGAAACCTCCAATGAAATTGGAGTCGGATAAGGAAGCACAGATGTTACAATTAAGCCACGGCCAAATGCCAAAAAAAAAAGAAGAAAGCATTGAACATTATGAAGAAGAATATAGAATCAGTTTGTTTGTTTGGTGTTTAACGTTGTACCCAAGGGTATTTCACTTATATGAAGACGGATTGTCCTCTTCACACTGTACACAGCCTTATTACGGTGGAAAACCGTGAGGAAACCTCGTAAAAAACACCCCTGCGATTGCCGGAGCCTCAACATGTGACTCGCTCATATACATGATGGTCGAAAGGCGGACTCAAACCCGTGAACAGTAAAACAAAGCATGTTCAGTTCAGGAAGCGCACTCGCTACCACTGAGCCACGGCCTCCAGCTATAGAATCAGAGACGACAACAATGAAAAACTGTATTGTAACAAAGAATGTGGTTGTATTGTACCAACAAGTCAAACAACCAAATATTGTATGACAGCAGGTTCTCTGAAAATATCTTCATGTTCATTGTAAGTATATGGTTTGACTTAAGAGACAATACATTCAGTGTTGTCAGTGTGGATAAAATAATGGAGTAATTCCAGAGAGCCACAAGGGGATTGTTTGTCATTTAACGCTCTATTACCCTGAACAAGTCTAGATTAGCTAATATCCCACAAGCACCATACAGAATCTCAATCTCTAAAGCCCAGCCCACTCAATGAGCTGTGGAATAAGGCTTTGGAAACATGATAAATGGAATCCCCAGTCTTCAATATGTCTACCATGGACCAATACTGACCAGTTTGCACCAAAAAAAAAAAAAAAAAAAAATCTGTTATCAGAATGTTTTCATCCTAGACAGATTTCTCAAAAAAGCATATTGCAAAACTCCTCAAACCAGTCTTAAAGGTTTTTAAGGAATATATAGTATTGGGAAATTACAGATTAATCTATAAATATTCTAAATGAGCTCAGCACAAAGATACAATCAAATGAGTAGTCAACAGTGCTTTACATCAAAGAACACTGAAAGATTAACAGACCACCCACCTATCCAGTCAGCCATTGAGCGTTTTATTATGCTTAGAACATAAGGACTGATTGATTGACTAACTGATAGATGGTGTTCAATGCTGCGCTCAAAGAATCTCACTTATAGCATTATGGTGTACTCCAATAAGAGATACCAGCACAACTATAAAATGTAAAATGTTTGGACTTAGTTGGAAAGTTAATCTTCCTCAAATGCTGCTGAAGAAGGCAGCATTGCTACAACAAAACAAACTGCCTTGGCCAGGCCCAGAGAACTAGAACATACTGGCCGAGGTGGAAAACACGGAGATCAGAATAAAACGGACAACATTTGATGTTTGTTTGTTTGATTGATTGGTGTTTAACATGGTACTTAAGGGTATTTCACTTATGTGATGACAGATTGTCCACATAACACTGTATACAGTCTTATTACGGTGGGGAAATGTGAGGAAACCTCGTAAAAACCACCCCCGCCATTGCCCGATACCTGATTTTCGACAGGTGGACTCAATTCAGTGAACAGTAAATCAAAGCAGGTGCAGTTTAGGAAGCGCACTCGCTACCACTGCGATGACTTGTTTAGTTGGGTTTACTTTTGTACTCAAGTAAAAAAGTCCTAACATATTACACATTATGTCTGCCTATTTCTATTGAATTCAAGATTGCTTTCACAGGTTCAACATCCTATTCAATTACATTTAATTTAATAGTAAAGACTGTCCACTTATTACTCTTCATTTATTTAAATATTGAGGATAACTAGGAGCATCAGAGGGTAACTTGCAAAGAAACTACCAAGTGCTGTGATTAAGATTATGAATCAACTGTGAACTCATGCTTTCCAAGGCTCATTATTACTCTAAGAAACTAACATGTCAATTGTTTGGTTGCAAATAGATCTGGGGCTAATATCACAAAAAATACTCTATGGATGATCAAAACCACCCTTGACTCAAAAAAATGATCTTACTTGTGATTAAGTTGCATAAAAGAGATTTCTATACTATATCAGATTTGCATGTACCTGTAAATCATTTTCAGTCAGGATAATTGTAGCTAATTAATCTATAATTACACATTGAAGAACACAAAGTTAACAGCGGGTATTCAGTTATTGTCTGCCGCATAAGTTAAGGACTTTATGAAAAAGTTATACTCACAGAATAAAAGAACTGGGCGTTATAATCGACATCATTTGTTTTGATTTTTCTCTCAGTTTCTGAAAAAGAGAAAAGTTTGTGAAGCATATACAAATACATGTAAACTGTAAATCAAAAGCAAATGGTTGAATTTCAGATAACTTTTTGAGAGTTAATTATTAATACAACTTGGTCAACAGATTGTTGAACTTAAAAGAGGCCCTCTGGGCTCGGGACACATAAACACACACTCATGAACGTACAGATACATACAAGGGACTATTTACATCAACAATATACATGTAGTATAAAACAAAAGATAACATGTAAACCAATGTACAGCAATGTAAGCAGGAAAAACTGATTTACATGTACCTTCTAATATATAATATTTATACTATTGGTGTGTTGATGATGATTTTAGGGATATTTAAAATTGAGAAATTTAAAGTTTTGTACTGAGGAAGCATGAAATAAAAAATATAAAAAATAGCTTAAATAGGAATCCATGTACTTAATGATAACAACTCAATAAATAACAATGTTTTATCAACTTTAAGTCAAGATAGCTAAGGTAAGGGGTGGGTACTGGTTGTTGTAGTGGTGGGGACGGGTTGAGCGTCAGTCATTAATCAAAACTGAAAGAATGAAATTTACTGGGAATAAACAAGTTTAGTTTTTTTTATCGAATACATGTATTTTGAAACAATCGAACAGAAGCATAGAGGTGTTAAAGATTTTATCTCACTAGTAATTGTATCAAGGTACTATAATAGTTTGTTCACTTCCCATAACTTGGGGAACTGTTAATTGATAACATGAGAAGTAAAATCAAACCAAGTCTGTCATTATTAAATTTATACAAATGGTATGTAAAAATTGTATATTATAGGAATGATGTTATATAGGCTATGCCTGTTCATCAATCCCAATTTCTGTTCTGAAATAAAAATATTGTTTAAACAAAAGCAAGAAAGTTACAAAAATACTCAACAGAAAGAAACTTTAAATGATTGAGAAATGAATGAGAAACTTAACATGTAGTATAACAATCATTTTGAACAACTTTGAAATGTGCAGATACTGCCTGTATCCCAATATGGACAACTGATTAGATAATATTTTGCAGTGTAGGAAAATGCTGGATGTAATGGTGAACATGTATATTGTACTGTTTTGTAAGATATAAAAACTATCTGTCAGCTGTAGATTTGATCGTATTTGGTCACTTAACATTGATTGATGGTCGAAAACCTGGGAGAGGAAAAATTCAATAAAACACCCTTTCTCAATAACTTTGTGGAACTTCCTCAACACTGGAAACAAAAAATGACTTGACAGGATTCTCAGGTCAATCGCAATATTGGTGATCCACTTTAATTTATGATGATAGTGTATTCCAACAGTCATTAGCACCAAATACAACAATGAAATGTGAAGGGATTTGTTTTGCTCTTCCTCCTATACTAAATAAAGATAACTTCCTACAATCCAAACAAATTTCCCTTCAAGCCAGGGAGAATTACATGTATATGACTGAGATTGTTTGTTTTATTGGGTTTTAACGTCATACTCAAGGTTATTTCATCAGGTGATGAGAGATTGTCCCCTTCACACTGTCCCTCAGCTAATTATGATGGAAAACCAAGAGGACAGAAAACATAATTGCTTATATCGGATAAAGAAAGTCCCCATAAACTAATACATGTATGAAGAATAAATCTGCAGTTTTATAAATCACAGATATATTTATACACATAAGCAATTATTAGACATGGTTAGGTTGGAATCATGTACTGGACAACAAGTGATAACTTCCTAATAACTCAAGATTCTCCCAAAATATTATCCTTACACAATTATCCTTGTATATTATTCACCTGGGATTAGTATAGAGGGAAAAGAAAAATTGTTTCCTTTTGTAGCTGCTATCCTTGAATGTGTTAATCAGCTAGCATGTTCCTACCGAGCCCCACATTGTCCCATTCTATTGAATATTAACAGAGAGTACACAATTAATAGTGAAACTCAGAAAGGTAAATAGCATATTCACTCATGAAATACGAGTGAAATAAAAATTGTTCATTTTTCGTCTTGGCCTACTCATCTGTTCAAGGTGACAGCTCAGCAGTTTTCTTTGTGTTGTGAAGTTGACCATGGTTGTGAACATAAGGGCTATGAACTCACACTGCAATCATATTCATTGGAAATAGGTTTCTTTCAATGGATATTATTTTAACTAGTCATTGTTTACGAAAGGACAACAAATTGTGTGATTTCCTACAAAAAACAGCCCTAAAAGCAAGGAATTTGGCTAATAATCTGCTAGCCGAGTAACACATTCACATATCGCTGATTTGTGGAGAAGCAATGTTTCTTACACATCTATACTTTTATACTTTATCCAGGTTATACCTACCTTGGCTGGAGTCATGTACTTGGCTTGAAGGACAACAAGGCATAACTTCCCAATAAATGTAGATTCTCCCAGAAATATTATCCTTTATATGATTCAAGACTGCACCACATGTAGATATTCTCTACCTGTAATTGTCCATTATTTTTTAGCCAAACATACAAGATTGATTATCTACTCTTGTTTTCATGTGGTGTTATATTCATACTGATACATACACAGCTTAACTTTGTAGGTACATGTAGTAAGTCGAGGCAACCAATGACAACATACACTTGTCACTATTGTCTGTGTCTTCCTGGGGTAACAATGTTATAGCCACAATGTCATTCATGAATTCACAATCAAGTGTGTTCAGTAACAATGTACTACAATTTCCTCACTTTCACATCCCACTATTGAAAATCTACATGCAGTTAAAATACATTCATGTGACCTTCCAAAACTGAAAGAAATGTTCACCGTATGAGTGTAAGCATGTGATTATGCATGATACACCCCCATTGATGACTGAAGTACTATATTGAAGTATCAAACCTCTCCTATCACTCAAATCATAGTGCAGATAAAGGGTCAAGTAACATATTATCACAAAATATACATGTATATATGTGGATGAAATATGAAAGTACATGTGTCTAGGACAGCGATGTCTATAGTTAGGTCAAGGATGATGATATGTGTATAAAAATGTTTGATTTTTTGTGAGATAAACAGATATATTAGTGCTTAATACAATGCTTATATTTCACTTATAGGATATGGATGGACTCTAACATAAACGCTGGATGAACATTAAAAGTAATAGGTTCTGTTTGTTGGAAATTCAATGTTCCTCCATTGGTAAGTAAAGAAAGCAGGAATATACTGGGAACATACACTGTAGAGCCCTTACTTAGTCAGAGGGCTGTCATTTCACACATTATTCATGTATGTTTACATTCATCTTACAGCATTGATATAGTCTGAAGCTAAATAATTAATGTATCTGTGTAAACCACTTTCTGATCATTGGCAAAATAATGAAATAAACACAAAGTTCTTGTTGTATCAAAATAGTCTTCCAAGGTTTGATGAAAAGGGAGGCAGTCTTTTGAAACATGTACTGTGAGTTACATTGAATTCGGTGGACTATTGAAGCATGGTAAACATACTGAGAACTCCAGTGATTCAGTTTGACAATAGGTTGTTCACGCATACAGGATCTGCTCTGGCACAATACATCATATATTAACATGATATATTCACCATGTAGATGTAGAAAAGTCTTTGAATGTCTGGGATTAAGTAAGCTATTATTATAGACAAACATGAAAGGCAATAGAACCACTTAATACACCCATGGGCATCCAGTATTCCAGTAAGCAGATTTAAATTACTCACTTGCACATATTATTTGTGCGTTGTTGCTGTGTACATTCTACTGAGTAAATACACATTATTGTCTAGAAATATACAAGTCCAACTATCAATATACATGAAAAGAGGTGCCTCACAAAATATACTATAAAGTTCATTCATCCATATAAAGTCTCATTTTTCTCCTTCAAGGAAAATGTATGAGTGTATAAATGTTGAAGTCTCTTTAAATGGCCTTGCTGGATTTATTACAAGACCTCTATGGTATCCACTGAATATACATTGTGATCACGAACAAGAAATGTTGACCCAGCATGGATAGAGTAACAGACTTTAAACAGAAATAATACAAGTAAACAGCTAAACCTTTCAAGCCTGTATATCTCAATCTGAGTTCAATTCACTATGGCCCAATACTATGTCCAGAGACCTACAGTATCAACTCTTCCCAATGGTCAGTAAGGTTAAAGGAGTAAAGGTATCATACAGATGTCAGATCATATTACCATTTCCTAGTTGAAGTGTTGGGAGTGTTTTCCTGGATCTCACCTCTTGCAGCCAATCAGTGGTAAGTTGATTTGAGAAGGCATACATATGAGGCTGACTTAATACTGTCCTTACCAACTCTCATTTCAAAATATATGTCCATATGTTAAACAGTACAATTACATGTACAATTGGCATAAAAAATAAATGAGAAGTTGCCATCCATAAAGTGTTTGCCTTTCTACAATTTTCCACTCATACTGTTAAGACACCTACATGCAAGCATGTGTTCACCCAAACACCAATGGGAGCCATGGTTCTTAACTGTGTGGAAAGTATATTAATTAACATGCATTATACATGTCCAAGACATTAGCATATCTTACAACTTGGATCTAGCTCTACGCGCAGAGGGCAGATATATTGTTGATTACAGCATATACATGCAACAATTACACAGACATACTGTAGCATTATGGCACACTTAACATAATGTTTTTACATGAACTTATTAAAGCTACAGTACAGTAAATTGTAACCATGAACGATGACAATTTATACATGTAGCAAGTCAGTCAGGTCAATTAGAATCCTTAAGTTTTCCAAATATGAAAACTTAAACATGTTTTTATACTATCATTTCAGCCCTTTATAGTACATGTAAAACTATGGAAATCCTATTAATAAAGGTGCACCGTTTAGCTTGTTATCATTTATCCTGGTAATGCATCACATGATGTTAAACATAACACGTTGGCTGACTGCCTGTACATGTCAAGTAATGCAATAAAGTGTGAGAATAGCCAATCATGCACCTTTTAAACTCAGAAATCAACAGACTTAGTGCCAAGTCTATTCCCAAACTCAACAATCCAAGATATATGTAGCCAGCACACTCTAAATAACATTCAGAATTAGTGAAAAGAAGGAACCGTCAACACTATTAATAATATTGTATACAACATTGAACAGTTGGACATTTTGAAGACCATTGGCTTTATTAACAAGTCTATAGCCTATTATGAAGTCAGATCTGCCCTGAATACACAATAGAGTAAAGGCTGCAGTGCTGCACTGTTTGCCCTCAATTTGATTTTGGTTCAGGAAAAGGCTGACATAAAAGGTGATTACATTTGCCAAAGGTACCAGCAAAAGTGGGCTGATTCTTCATGTAAATAAGTGACTATTTATAGTCAGTTCTACAATGCATCTATTCTAGATTCAGTTGGGTTCCATTAAGATTCTGACTTATGATACAGTTGTAGAACCTTTTTAGTCAATACAGTTCCTAAGCAAGTTCAGTCGATTTCTTCCTTTTATTCCACAACATATATTAAACCATAATCTACATTTTCGTTGATCCCTGGTACAATTAGGAATAGGAGAAACATGTACATGTATACTGTAAGTGTAACCCTTTTCAAGTCTTTTTTAGCCATTCTCGGTTCAGAAACTACAAAAATAGTAGCATTCTTCTGGTGAAATCAGAGAATGAAGTCGCAAATATGTGTGCCATCCTTATCCTCTACATCTGTCTGTGGAATAGTTTTGGCACAAAAACTCTAAGGGAAGACACTGAATATATAATCCTTATCTCACTGATCAGTTTAGCCCTTCCAGATCACAGTGGTTTGTCTGGTGGAGACAAATCTAGTTTTAATCAAGATTTGTCCAGTTTCCATTTATTGAGCCCTTTGATCTGAATTTATTTCTTTGATTTTAGACCTTTTTAGTCTTTCAAAAGCGAAACATCTATCAATAAATTCTTTACTTCAGGTATTACAATAATGATATTTCATGTGATGTGTTTCGTATACATGTACTTAGCTAATGTCATCTTTTTAATGACTCTAGTCACTACATATAACCATGAAGGTACATGTATTTGAAAATGTACTTTGCTATATTTCCTAATTGTCAACAACAAATCCAGATGACCTTTTAGATATGAAACCCGTCACTCTAGGGTTGATGTGAAAAGAGGAGACATGTTCTTCAAACAGGGAATAATTGAAATGTGGGGGAGCTGAGAAGTATACACCATCTATTCCCTGGAGGTATAAATTAGATAATGTCACACGCATCCCAGTAGTGTTAGCACATACAGAATTGATAGATTCAGCCTATCTGAACAATATACTGACATTATCGGTTCAGGAAAAATATCAAAATCCAGTCTACTAATGTCAAAAGATTGATCAGAAAAACAGCTCCAAGTGACAGCACTTCTGCTAATTTACTAACAGGAGTATACATGTAGTCTAGACTCGATAACAAACAAAACAAAAAAAAATTGGTTAATATTTTACATCACAGCTGCCCATAGATAATAAGAAACAATTGTAAACATCACACACAGGCAATCTCTGAATAACCTACAATTGTGTCTAAAAAAACACTACAGTCATCAGGTTGAGCATCTAATAGTAAAAGAAATGTCAAAACTAAGTTTGGTTCTGCAGAAGGAAGTTATTCAGTCTGGACTAGGTTCCTATTAATCAAGACAAAAACACAAACAGAAACTCCTTCTGTGACCCGATCATTTGCTCATCATTCATTGATAGATGCTGTAATCCATGTGCCACACAACTGTAGATTTCATTAACAGAACCACATCTGCAGAGTGCCATAAGGGCTCCACAGAATCTGCAACAACAAAATCTGCTTGTGGAAGGTTTTGATCTTGTTTAATCCTGTTCAATAAACCTACATGAACATATCACAGAACTGCATACACAGTAGTTGCACTTCACTCTTATTGAGAAATTAAACTCCCGCTCATATCATATCCAATGCTGTAAAGGTATCCAAAAGCAAACAAACATCTCCTTAGTGAGTCAAATTACCAGCTTAATAAATCACTAATTATCCATGCTGAAGCTGTCTATAATAACTTTTTGCATAGTAAACAGAGGTACACTGTACTAAGCAATTTTTAATGGAATGTGGAGTGAATGTTGAACACTGTCTTTTCTGAATACATTCTTTTCCTTTTTTTTTTTTTAATTCTTAATCAATTAAATTCAATAAGCCTTTGAGATCTTCAGCAAAGTTTAAAATGTGGAACCAAAAAAGCATTTTTTTCTTGATAAACAAATTGTTGACAAACTAAGAACTAGCTATTCTTGATATAGTTGCTTCAACAATTATCTCTGTTTTAATCCATAACCGTAAATGGTCCATGAACAACTTTTAGACTCTCGAATTCAACAGTATATTTATTTAAAATACAAGACAAAAAAAAAAAAACAATTAACAAAAATAATAGTCAAAGTGGTGTAATCAAGTACTTGCAAACTTTTGCTTAAACCCATGTTAAACACATTATGGGCATTCCCTTTGTCAATAGGATGAAAGTGAAACAATAGGCAGCAATATGGAATCAGATAATTAGACAACAAACATCCGGGCAAGTTTGATATTCACAGTCGTCAACAAATAAGAATAATTGAGGAAGAGTGAACTGGGTATAATGTTCCCTCTACAGCTAAAAGTGCAATCACCATTACATCCACCATAAACTATTATCACCATGTGGAACTTGTTGGTAAATAATTACAGGACACAAATTGGTCTATCCCTCAGCATCAATGTAGGCTCAAAGTAGTATTCTACTGCGAATAAAGCTCTGATACTATTTACTATAAATAATAGACATGATTATATCCACTGGTTGAATTTTCACACAGAAAAGTCTCTGGGGTACAAGTATTTCTCCCCCACACAATAATCAGTTGAGGCATGGGATAAAATAGGGTGTCAGCCTTTCTGATGGCACATGGAAAACTGAGGACATTTTTAATCGAACTGTTTACATCTACAATGCTGAGTGATTCCTTTCAACTTGAAGTTGAAATATGTGTAGGCTAAGCTTACAGATCAATATGTACACACAAATTCGAAGTACTGGGCACTGTTATCCTTTCACTTAAAGTGTATCACCTAGTAAATTCTATTTATCCCAAAAAGCATTTGGACAAAATATCATCGTAAATTGTACAAAGCTAACATATTCCATGGGGATAAATACATGACACAACTATGAGGCAGGATTGCCAATATGGCAACATGTTCATCGTTGCCATAGACAACCTGAGTTCTGTTCTGAATCACCAAAGGCCCAACAACACAGAAGCTATAAACCAGACTGCTTACAAATTGATTAGAAAACTACTGCAATATTCAGGGCTCTATTGACTGACAAAGCCTTTTTCTACAATCCAGTATACACACAAAGCTTCATTTCCTCAGGATATACATGCTATCAGAGCCTCAATTAACTTCACATACATTCATAGACTCAAGAAGCTTAACTCAATTACCTTTGAAGCGAAAGCATATATATATTTGAACTCTTTTTTCTCTCTCTCTCAGAAAATGTACTGAATACAAATACATTCTTTTTCTGAAATCACAGCGTCAACACTTTTTCAACTCAACAGTAAATATTATAACAGTTTGCTTGTTTGATTGGATTCTGGAATGATCATTGCAATGTATCACTATCGTTGACACCAGAACATACCAACTTTGTGTTGTCCCTTAACTCAAACCTCTACACAGGAAGCTCCAGTCCTTCCTACCCTAGTCAAACATTTTCTTACCACTACGTGAAAATTTATTATAAGAAAATACAATTCCTCTACTGTTGCAATTAAGTTTTTTGTTGTTTAGATTTTAGCGCCCGCGCCCCCCTCCCCCCTGAGAGGACATGCAGTTAATTACATCACTGCGCTGACCACTGGTGACCGTGATGGCTCCATTCTTATAAGGACTTCAGCCCAAACATCTCCTCAGCTTAAATATATCCAAACCAAGGAACCAAATTAACAAAAATACTGGTATAATTGAAAAAAAATTGCTAACTATCATTTACCTAACCAGCCATAAATGCAATACTGAATAACATCTCAGAGGAATTTGTGACAAATTATCACAAAAAAAATTTGCAGGAAGTTGCATGATATGATGCTATGACATTTAATGGTTAGGAAGCTGGATACAGGCCAATTCTGACAGAAAAACAAACGGAATTAATGTGATTGGCATTCCTTAGCACTATGTGTTTTATCAATTAATTTTTAATATTTGGCAAACAAACTATAGAAAGTTGATAATTACAAATCAATTATCATGGAACTTTCAGATATAGGCTATAAACCAGGTAGATCAATCCAACATACATTGACCATTTGGCAGATACATGTATATCTACTCACTAACTCGTTAGCGGTATATAGAAGTAGGATTAGTAGGGGGACACATTGAACACTTAAACACTGCCTCGGGTCATCCTCGTTTATGTCATCTATACTGTATATAGAGAAACAGTAATTAAGACGGAGATGGTTTTTATCAAACATACAGGTCATACATGTAGTGTGTTTTAAGCAGAATCCAA